>JASBWR010000079.1:7500-130033 GCA_030039265.1 Naganishia cerealis
GATTCAACGACTGGTGGACCTCCCCCATCAACACGCACTGTTGCTACTTCGGCAGTGTTTGCAGCAAGACCTCCGCCATCTCCAACGATGTTTAGTCTCGGATGATCTGGTTCACATCTGGAAAAGGCTGGACCAGGCCATATGGAACGCGGCACTCCTCATCCGAGGATCAAGGGATGCTGCCGGAATAGATACCTCGGTAATCGACCACGGTATTCTTTCACTCCCAATTCGACTCGGTGGCTTGGGACTTGCATCGCATGAGACGTGCGCCCCGTTGGCCTTTGCTGCGGCGGCAGACACGTCGGACCATCTACTAGTGACCCTGCTAGGTAGACCCGAATCACCGCCAAAACTATCGGATCCTGACAACCCGGACTCGATAGCGCCGCAACGATCTCGCTGCAACGACGAATTCGAGCGACAACGAACCCATCTCTTCTCCATTCTAGACGACCACCAAATTAAAACAATCATTGAATCGGCGTCTGGACTAGGAAAGAAATGGCTTTCGGTCATCCCGTTCTATCAATCGTTGAAGCTGACCGATTTCGAGATCTCGGCCGCCCTTCACGTTCGAACTTTACACACCGGCGCAGGGGCAGTCTGCCCTCAGTGTGGTCAGTCCAATTCGGCCGGACATGCAGAGGTTTGCGTGGGAAGGAAGCGTTGGAATATCGCGAGACATGAACAAGTCAAGCGCGCCATCGCCTACACGCTCAGCAAGATCGAAGGCACTCAAGTAGTCGTAGAACCACATATTGGCGAAACAAACCGAAGGAACGACATTCGGATCACCGGTTCCAACGCATCTGGGATCGCCAACCACGAGTACGACGTCACCGTTGTCTCTTTGAAGACCCGAGACTCCATGGCGACCTTCCTCGCTCCCGCATTAACACCAACTAACCCAGCGGAGAAGGCCCATGCGCTCATCAACAAGTTCTTGACCTCGGTCGCCGACAACAAGGTGAAACGAATTCCCGAACACCAGAATCGGGTGCCCTTTACACCTCTTGTGTTCACGGTCGGCGGAATGATGGACGCAGGGACGGTAAAGAGCTTGAAGTTGTGGCAAGAAGCGGTGTCACCCTCAGCCTTCTCTCACCTCTGTCAACAGCTCTCTCTTATCCTGTTAAGAGCTAGAGCCAAGTCCTTTGTACTCTAAGCGATATCTTTCTACCTTAGGACTAGAATCGCCTTTCTTATAGTGTTTTTAGCTTCTTTTCTCTAGTTACCACTTGTATATGTAGTTCTCAATGCCAGTATCTAGCCCAACCCCTAACCCCTAAGTTTGCTCCCTCTGTGCAGTTGTCAATACTGCTGGACACCCCGAGGTCTGCAAGAAGGGTACACCTTGGTTTGTCGCGCGCCACGAGCAAGTCAAGTACGCCATCAAACGGGCGCTTGACTACCGACGGAGTTCGCGTAGCAGTCGAACCGTACATCGCCGACACCAACCGCCTGAACGACCTTCGCGTGACTGGCTCCGAGGCATCAGGCCTTTCCAACCACGAGTACGACGTCACCGTCGTCTCACTCGCTTGTCAAGATCCTGTCGAGACCTTAGGGGTTCTCAGTATACGGACATAAAAGCAGCGAAGTCCAGTTGATTTACTATGGTGCGCGCACAAAGGGGAGCGAAAGGAATTCACACGCACTTCCTTTTTCGTTTTTATTCCTGGGAAGCGAAAATTCCGTGGCGTTGACCTATTTATGCACATTAGATTGAGACAGCTGCCTATGATATCCGCTTGCCATTTGAGTAGCCATCCGTTTTACCTTGGGCACAGGTACACGCGCGAATTCCGCCGCATCTCCATACATCCCAAATATGTCACCCTTCACAGAAAGCATCAACGAGGAATCCAGCAATGAGGAACCGTTACATCCTCCTCTATGCAAAGATGATACTTTTCGCGCTGCTACAGCTTCCTCTGAACCAGAGGAAACGGAGTATAGTAAGTATACCCTGGGCGAGGACCTGACGGATGAATCCTTGGATTCCGAGCGCGATCTTGGGAACCAGAGCGTCGTCAATCCCATCTCCAGGACGCACATCAATATGTCATCAGTCACAATGCCGACTCTTGCTTTCTCTGTCGTGTCCGCACAACCAAAGGAAACGGAGGACACCATGTCCGAGGGCCGTATCAGAGTGACTTTCCAGTTCGAGGGGATGCCTGAAACCTGGATCTTCAAGGATGCATCTGCCTATATCAAATGTGCGTATATACCTTCAACTCGAGTTATCTTGCAGCGATAACGTCGTCTAATTGAGTTTCATGCAGTTTGGTGTGGGGAGGGTGCAGCCCCCTCTGTGGCTATAGCCCATACATTCTCTTGCGCATCACTCGAGTCGTACGACAAGGCCTTTACCCAGTATTCTGACACATTCTTGAGGCAGCACCCATGTATAGCACACCTATACATGGATCATCGGTTTAGCAAATTGCGATTTCCTTATGAGGGATTCTCGAAAATCTTCACCGACACAATCGACTCCTTTCGGCCAGTCGAGCCGGCATAGTGTTCAGGCTTGTAGCGGTACAGTTACTGTCATCTTCAGGTACACGTGTTCACTTGTGGTTGTATACTGCTAGTTATAGTTTTTTAGTGTCACAATCTCTATTCATTTTCTTGCTTCTAAATAAATAATTAGCACGTTGACAAATGAAGACTTATCTACCAAAAGCCAAAGAACCACAGCGGGAACCGAAAGGTGAGGGGATATGGGTTGGGCATAGGGCACAACACTACATACGCAGTAGAGTAGAGGCGCGGTACTACAGAAGACAGATGTTCAGGCAGGAAAAGAACGGAAATGACCCAAGGGGTTAGAACCACTGAAACAGAGTGTGTGACTAGGTAGTATATCTGAGCAGTTATGAGACGAACCGCTTAGAGAACGTCTCCTGTTCCTCTGCCGAAATTTTCCACCAAAATCGCTCATGGTTTGCTGGCGACATCCGTCCGTTTAACATACTTACGAAGAGCAATGCTCTCCGGCGGAGTCGACATGGATTGGCGCGGCGTGATTGGAGAAGGGGAAGTGATGAAACATACATTTAAAGTTGACACGTAGGGTCAGAACCTGGTATTTCGAACACGGTTCAGCTGTGTGGAAGCTAAATTCGGTCGATGGTCCACCACTAGTCCGACTCTGGAGGGGGCGTCGGTGCCGGGCGGCGGACGCTTGGCGAGCTCGGGCTCGGGTTCGGGGACGGAGGGCCGTGTATCGGAAGCAGATTGCTGTGCTTATCACTGGGCTGAGTCGGTGGAGGTCCCGCTATTCTGGGCGCGCGCGTGATTTCAGGATTATTATTAAGGGAATCTGGGAAACGTCCACCGCACCATTACCCGTTCTGGGCATCGCACTTGCACGTGATCTCCGCTCTTCGCCTCGCACGCAGCGAGCTTCCTCCGCAAGTGATGCAAGTGGCAGCGGGACGACATGTGCGGGGATCATCAAGAGGGATCCATATGCGGTCCCTTCAACGTATCTCTGCAACGCGAGGGACGCCAACAGAGGCTTCCCGTGGATGTTTTGGATCCCGTATACCATCAATATCAGCACCAGCATCAGCGTCAGTATCGCCCTCGGCATCAAGGGCCGAGACAACAGCAACAGTGACGACAGGTATGCTCCGACGATTCTCAACATATCGCCAACAACCGTATCGTCCGCAACCATATCGCCAGCGACTGCCCTTCAGGGCCATCACATCATTCTCATACGCCCGTCGCACCGGTATCACAGCAGGATCCGCAATACAGGCAGAGATATGGAGGAGTGGACAGATTAGGGGGTTTCATGCGACGAGGGTGGAGAGGTTTCCAGCGCCGGCGGTGATCTTTGCCGCGGGAGCGTTATTGAAGGTGAGTGTGAGCGATGTCCGCTGAGCGGAGCGAGGCGCAGGAGAAGGGGACTCGGAGCAAGCAACAGCACTGAGGGAAGCGAGATTCAGGTGCCGCAGGCCACGAGTCCAAAGGGCCGAAGCCGCCGTAGGGCGGTCGAGAGTCAGTCAAGCGAAGCGAGACTCAATGGCCGCGCTCAGTGCAAAGCGCCTCAAGGCCGTCGTAGGACGGCCGAGAATCAGCGTCTTCTCTGCGCCGCAGGCTGCTAGTCCATAGGACCTTCCGGAGCCGGCCGAGACGCAATGCCTCCTATCTCCTCAAGAATTCGCGCCTATGACCTTTCGAAACCGCCGTACGACGGCCGAGCATCGATGCCTTCGTTTGGCAAGCGTGCGAGATCACCCCGACGGGCGGGAGCGAGGGAGAGAGCGGAGAAAGTGAGGGATGACCTCTATCGTCCTCGCGTGGCGCGGCTGTCCATCCGCGACATCCGTATGCACAATGAAGAAAGGAAGAGTCCGGCGGAACGTGTCAGCACGCATAGGTTGACGGTGACTAGCGTTGCTCCACGGAATATGCGTAGTCGCTGGATGTAGGTGATGAGGAAGCGTTCGCGCACTCGAGAGGTCAGTTTGGCCAACGGTTCGATCCGTCGCCTTTGTACAGCGAAGAGCGGCGGAGAGGAGGTTTGGAGAAGCGCGACTCGCCGGATGATGAAGCCTAATGTTCCCGTTCTCTATACCTGTGTGATCGAGACTTGTAGCTGATCGAATATTTCCCGTCCTTAGAGCACTGGCGCATGGGCAGTGTTTACCTTCATCTCCCGCATCCTGTTCACCCTCGTCCCCGTCTCCCTCCTCGCCTCGCGCAAAATCTCGGCCAAACACGCCAAATACGCACGCACGCACGCGCCCGTCGATACCTCGCCTCTGGTCCGTCGTTTCTACACAACATTCTGCGAAGAAGAGCACGCCCGTCGTCCCCGTCGCCGGGATGTACGTGCTCTAGCGCTCGGAAAAGCGGATGGCAGTGAGGTGGGTGGGGAATGGGCGAGATTGAAACGCAAGGCCGTTTTCTGTCCCAGTCGCTCGCCGGATAATCGGGAGATGTGGACAGCAGTATACAGGGATACCGTCAATGTTTCTCGTCAACGTACAGGTCTACCGGCGCTGCCGGATGAAGAAATACACTTCCCGGAAAAACGCGCAGCCATGTGGTTTACCCCGTTCATCTACCTACCCGAGCTGCCCCCCGCCGCCCGAACGCAACTCGAAAAAATGACACTAGATGAACGGGAGCAGCTGTTCGAGGTTCGGTGTCACGAGGCACACTTGGCCGCGATTGCAGCCAAGGTCAAGAAGCTGAACAAGCTGTTTGTGTGTTTTATCGTGTTGCCCTTTATGGTATTTGCCGCGACGGCCATATTGTCGCTCGAAAGAACGCCTTATTCTGGAAGGTGCGCTCCGAATTTGCTCGCATAACTGATTCCTCGCTAATCTCTCTGCACTACAGATGGCGGTTTATCATGCTTTCTCCGGAAGAAGAAGACGCCATCTCCGAACGCCTTCGTGGACCAGGATGGTATCAAACCGTCATTTCCCTGCTCACGACACCCGAGGCGCCCGCGCCTCCCATTGTGCCAACAGACGACTGGCGATGGCATTGGGTCAACTCGGTTCTTCGTCGACTCGAGAAAGGCGTCTTGGCGGAATGTAGTAACAACTGGAACGGACAGTCTCTAGTCGGCTCAACCTATGCCATCCCGCCGCCGCCAGAGCACCCGCTTCATCCAAGACCCAGGGCAGCGTGCTTCCTCCACGCTTCAGTACCCGGCGGAGGCAACGAAAATACGGGAACAGAACACTTGGCTGTCGGTCCGCCGTATAGCTTGTTGTTGTTGCAGGACGAGGAGAGAAACGCACTGAGTATGGGATGGGGTGGTGGTGGCGCGGGTGGCGTAGTCGTTTATACCGGAATCCTCGATGAAATTTTGGCGGATTCACAGGATAGGCAAGACATCCCGTCGACTACTCCCGATAGCCGGGCAAAGGAACCTTTATCGTGGTTCCAAGCCTTGTTTGGAAGTACATCCGCACGTGCACCTTCACAGCCCTCGCAAAACCGGACAATCCGTCCTCAGCCCGTGCCGACGGAAGAGCAAACGATCCGCCTAGCCTGTGTGCTTGCACATGAACTAGCTCATCTCTTGCTTTCGCATCATCTCGAGGCCGTCAGTGCGAGCCAGGTCTTGGTGCCCAACGTAACAGGTCTCGCGTCGGATTTGATTAGGACTCTGATTTTCCCCATTACGTGAGTCCCAAGGTGAAAAGCTAGGTGCATGTATGCTCGCCAACTTATCGTCCTCATCCTCATCGTCGGCAGTATGGTCCTGGGTCCATTCGTCAATGATTTTATCTCGGATGTCACCAAGATGGGTATGGATCAGAGCAAAGTGTTGTCTGATGTTTGTTTTAGCAGGCATCAAGAACGCGAGGCAGATCTCGTCAGTCTGAGGTAAGTAGTACCTGCGGAAACCAAGCAAAAAAACCCGTTACCAATCCACACATCGCCTTTCTCCGTTTACGTAGACTGCTCGCGTATGCGGGCTATGACCCTGAAACGGCGATAAGATATTGGGAAGATACTCCTAAAGCGCTTTGCGGGAAAGACCCAATCGCTGATTTGAACACCATCGGCCTTGCTGCCTCCTCGGGAGCCGCCACAACAGCACCCTCTGCGCAGCAGACCACGACGGATACCCGCCCATTGACATTCTTCCGCGGCGTCACGCACGACTCAGATGAGGTTCGGCTTGGGGCGTTGATGAAAGAGATCGAGCGGTGGAAGGCGTATGCTCAGCGTGGTGGGCAAGGTAGAGATACGTATGCGAGAGGATGGTTTGCCGGTATGGTTCCCACAGTGTGGTCGTGAACACCTCTCCGTGCTTGCCGTCAACCTTTGCCTCTGGATACCACACGGCCTTTCTCCCCGGCATTTGCCCTTCGAACCGCCCGGAGTCTTCAGCAAGAAAAAAGGTTCGCCGATTGGAAACTGTATATTAAATCAACACTGTAAGACTTGTCTGCTTGCCTGCGCCCGCGTTGTCGCGGCATAAGCTCTGTAAAACGAGACGGCCCAGAGGCTGGCTCGCATTGACCTATATTGGAGATAGCTTCGCCCTACTGTCATCGCTTTGTCCGTTGTATCCCTCCGTTGTATCGTAATAGATGTATAGTTTGTCCGTAGAGTATCTCATCCCTTCTCCCTCATCCCCTCCGACTGCTGATGTCATCGCCCGTTTGTTTATTTTGTCATTCCCGTCAGCCAGTTTCATCCGAGTTAATGTAATCCAGGATACTACAGCTGATACTATCAAGGCTGAACCAAGGCATCTTGATCTACCTCAGCTCGACTCATGCAGGGAGATGCTCGCGTTACGTCCCAGACTGCATAATGTCGCCTGGAATTCCTAGCACCGCTAAATTGACTCTGTGGATGGCGTATGACCAACTGAATTGGTTCAGGATACACTTGTTGGCGTTCATTATTGTTCCGTTCATGTAAGTTGTTCTTCACATCGAGTGTTGACAGCTGAATTCATTGGACTCACTTGGACAAGGAAAAAGGTTCTCAGGGTTCATGGTTGCCGCCAATCCGTCAAAAACGAGCGGGGAGCAAGTGACCCAGTACATCGACATTCTTTTCATGAGTTTTTCTGCCATGACGTGAGTCGCTTTGAAGCGGGATATGAGATGTGTATCTGACCCTCCCAAGTCACGCAGTGGAACAGGGTTAGAGACAGTCTCGTGTGTGTCTCGATCATTAGGGCAGCTTACAAAAGTGCTTATATTTTCGTTTGATTCTGGATTGAACAGCGTCAGTGGAATGGCGCCACTTCAGCAGGCCTTTCTGGTGGTTTTGATGGTTGTTGGGGATATGGTACGCCCCGTCTTTCTGAAATATTCAATCAGCTGATACCTTCACACGTACAGTCTATAATTAATCTTATAACCATATTCTGCAGACGGTACGTCATGCCCTCCCTTCAGGCGACATCTCAGTATAGTAACTTTACCGAACAGCCTGTGGTTTATGAGGCACTTTCGGACGTCAGGCCTTTCCAGAAAGTTCAAAAGAGCGGAAAAGGCGCCTCCAGATGTTGAAGCAGGAGAAACAGAAGCTGGAGAAGGGACAGCAGTGGGTAGAGGAACCCCCAAGAGCAGCAATCAGAACTCAACCTCGTTGCATTCTGTTAGTCGCCTCAACCGAGAGAAACATCGAAGCTAGAGGATGTTCAGTGTTCCCCTCGGAAAGGAGACCCTCTTCCCCTTTCCAACTTGGCCATCAGGAGCTCAAGCTCAGATCCGCAACGCAGGCCAATCTATCGAGCGGCGGTCGATCGCCACTTCCCCAGAAGCTCCAATGAATCCTCAAGTGGTGTTCACTATTCCCGCAGACACAGGAACAGGCAGTATCCTGGCGCTCTTGGATATGAAGAACGAGAGAATTTACGGAGAAAAGCGAGAGTCCGGTGGGATGAGGGTGCAAGGAATATGAATGAATGTGAATTCACAAATCCAATACCTCCTTAAAATGGACTCGCGCTGATGATCTTTGAGCCTTGTTCCATAGCGCTTTCTCGACAGCCCACGTTCTCTGCCATCCCTCATGCCTCGTCTGGTCGGGCAGCGCACAGTGGACGAGGCGGGTTTCCCGGACTTCCCACACTCCTCGCTTACCTTTTCCACGCCCTACCATCGCCCTACACCCGGAAAGTGTACAGCCTCATCAGCTGCGACCAACAAGTGCCGACGCTCAAATGGGCACATCCCGTTCAAAGCGTAGAACAAGTCATAAGGGGGCCACTCGAGAACCATCGAGACGCCGCGGAAGCGAAACATGCAGAAAGGGTGAGGTGGTTACCCCCCGGTGTGCGTGGAGTGGTAGTAGGACGCAACTCGCAGATTTACGATGAAGAGCTTGATGATGACGATTTGGAAATGTTTGCAGCCATAGAGTACAAGGCGTTAAAGGTATTGACCTTTTTTTAATTGCGGTAAGCATTGACGTGCGCGACGATAGTGAGTTGGCAACGAGTTGATCGGGGGGATCCGCGCATAGCATCAGTTGCTTTACACTCTCGTGCCTTTTGCTATCCTCTCTATATACTTCTCGAAAGTGGATACATGGGACAATACATTTGTGGCCGATGGCAAAAATCAAATCAGCAGCGTCTCCAAAGTTTGGTTTAGCTTGTTCCAGTCTATCGGCAAGTCACATAGGCCTGTGATGTTAATTCATTTTGATATTAACACCGAGCCTCGCCTTTCTGTTGTATCAGCGGCTTACACCAGTGAATGAGCGTTGTTGCACTCGGAGGCAGTAACGACCTTGCTGATACTTTGATTATTTTCTACCAGATTGCGGGATGTCGCAAGTCCTGATTCCATTTCTCCAGTCATTGTCCTCGCGATCCCTTACACATCTTATTTACTCTTAGACTAGTGGATGCCTCGATGCTGCCTTTCCAGACGTGCTACCTGTTGATTTACGTTTTGATATTGCCAATCCTTGCTGGGAATCAGGCCTTACCCGCTTTCCTAAGGGTGGAGCTTTGGATCATTTCAAAATTCGTTACTCCCGGATCCGAGCTGGATGTCTTGGTGCACTTCCTCCTCACACATTCGAGGAGGTAAGCAGTATCTCTAGCATTCCTATATCGCATTTCCGGGCGTTGTGCTCATTTATCAACGAGTATGTAGGATGTTCATTTATCTATTCCCTAGCTATCAGACTTGGTGGCTGGTGTTCATCCAGAGTGTGCTCATGTGAGTCGGCGCATTGCATCAGAGTCGCTACGCTGTTACTCACAGTCGGCACAGCTTAGCAGGTCTTTTGGGATACCTTGTCTTCAACATCGGTCTTTCGTTCTACCGAGAGTATTCAGGATGGCAAAATTTCTCGGATGGCCTGTTCCAAAGTATCAGTATCCGAGCCGCTGGATTCGATATCTTTGAACTGGAAAACCTGGCTCCGGCCCTACAGTTCGTCGAACACTGTCAAATGGGATTTTCAGCTAACTAACCGAACCTCGGGTGGCTTGTGCTCCTACTCTGCACAGGGTGTTTTACGTGGTAGGTGATACATCCTAATCGTATATCTGTGGTCTCAGCTCATACGGAACATAACCTCCAGTTTTTGATGTTTACGTCTAATTATCGTATGTAAGATACCAACTGGATTTTTCCCCTTCTGACTCCCATCTATATGGCCTGGCTTCAGCTGTGGTCATGGCAATAAGGTAGGTCAGCTGACTGACCAGAGTGATGTCAACTGTGGCGGTACTAACACTTGCCGTAGATCAACAAACGTATATGAAGAAAGAGGTAAACTTCTGCCTTCACTGCGCTGCTCAAGGTTCCGGCTCAGATCAATCCTCGCCATTGTTTCCAGCCCTTGGGTTACACGCCGTTGCACGACTTGACAAGTTACGGCAGCCACAAGCTCCAGGAAGGGTGATATTTTCGTAAGTAGAATCCCTGTTCAAGTAGCCGAATAGCTTTGTGGTGACCTTTGTCCTTTGCTGGAATATATATAGTCGCTATTTCATTGACCATCTTTTGCCGCAAATTGCTTTCGATCTCTGGCCCATCATTCTTGCGACCGGCACGATTTGCGTTCTAGAAAGGACTCAACTCCTGTCCAGTAGTGATTATGGCTGGTTCAACATTTGGAATATAATGTTTGAGGTGACGAGTGGATATGCTACAGGTAACAAATCGCTGAGATCAGGCTTCCCCTTCGGACTCCTTCGGACTCCTTCTGACACTTTACACGCATGCTACAGTCGGTGCAAGTTTAGGGAACCCAAATTCCGTTTCAAGCTTCAGCGGTAGCTTTCGGAAGATCTCAAAGCTTGCGGTGAGTGTCAGTCGGAGGGTGAACTACAGTGATTCTGCTGGATTTTCGCTCATTTCCAGTTTTTGCCTCCCAGATGATTCTGGTTATGCTGCGTGGCAGGCATAGAGGCTTACCGTCAGCCATCGATCGGTATGTTACCATCAGACGTTTTTGCGCTCTTCAGGACGACTGCCAAGGTTAATCATACTTCTGATCCGTAGCGCGACAATGTTTCCAGTCGAATACCTTCGACTCGACTCGGAAGATAGGGGAGACAAGGGGAAAGAGCGGATCGCCGAACAACCAGTCGCAAGAACGTGACGAGTTTTCAGTCCTGACCTCAAAATAGTTGTTCAGGGTGTAAATGGTTACTGTTGGCATCAAGGTAATGTGAAGGAAACACGCTTAATTTACCAAACAAGTGTAAGATGCTCTCATATAGTCGGAATCTTGTACTACAATCAACGGGCGTAGACAGAACTCGCCCTTACAACTGTCCAAGGGTGAGGCCCGCAGGGAACCCAGAAAAGTCGACCTGTTCTTGCACAGCCTCACCGCTATCTGCTTTTGAGAACGATATCCTTAGCCTTAACCGAATTTGAGCTCCTGGTGGAGCAATTATCCGCATCTGCTGAGTTTCTGTTGAGCCGGGCGAGACGTCGCCGTTTGACATGGCCAGCATTTGCAGTTGTTGCGTCTGGGCATTGCAGAAAGAAATGCATTGGCTGCATTGTTACATGATTTGGGTTTGAAAATGGAACGCTCACCTTTGGCACAGCTGCTTGGAAATTCACGTTCTTGACTCCTTCCTGTCCCACGGCCATGAACCTTGCTAGAATTTGCACAACTCCCGGTTGCGACGGATTTGCTTTTGGCGTTAGCGTGATTTTGAGTCCATGTTTCTCGTACGCTGTGTATGACTGCAACGTCAGTTTCTGTGTTGGTTGAGATGGCGCAGCAGCTGCGACGGCCGCTGGGGTAGGCGTAGGTGAGACCTGGTGGATAGAACCACTGGAGCCTAGCGATGACAAGACATCATGTGTCGCAGGCTGATGTGGCGATGCGGCCGCGCCTGTAGGATTCGGGGAAAGGACAGTATTACCAAACAAACTCATTATATCATCCACCGCATTTTGCGGCTTTGATGAGCTTGATGCAGGTGCGGCTGATGATGCATCCCCAGTGGAAGAACCAAAAATGTCGGCGAGTAAGTCTTGTGTATTCTGAGTTGAGCCGAGGTTGTCTAATGCGCTTGTCGGGGCGACGCCTCCGTTTGTCGATGTGATTTCATCGCCCATCAAATCAACAAGGGAGTCTTTGTCGACACGGGTTGACCCAACTTTTCGTTTCTCAGACACTAAAGGTGTCGTATTTTAGTATTGAACACGTTGACTCTTGCCGGGAACAACTACTCACCAGTGCCCATGATGGTCGCCTTGAGCTCCGGAGCAGGCATATGCTCCAACACCCCGCCAATCACCTCTGACTTGGTAAACAGCTGCCCAAATTCCACTGCTCTCTGCTGGATTTCCAACTCAGTGGCGTCTGAATAACCTGCTAATATCTCCCTTATCCTATCTTGCTGCACGGCTGCGCCCGGGGTCCCTGCTTCAGCAAACCTGATGTCAAGCTTGGCCAACGACATTAGCGTCCACTGCCGAATTAAACTGTTGGCGTACGGTGAATTGAGAACGAGCTGGAATAGATCCACGATGTCTGATGCGTTGATTTCTTTCACTTGCTCGCCGTCGTCGACAGATGCGCCACTCTGCAACATGGCATCCCCAAATTCTCCGACTATCCAGACGGTCGCCAGCGTAAGGGATTCCTGAGAAATATCTTGACGAAGAGCTTGGTAGAGCCGTTGTGCTGTGTACGCCTGGAGTTCTGCTGTGTGGCAAACTAGTCGGATAAACCCGGCCAGTACCTCTTCCCTGACATAGTTTCCAGCCTGCACAAAATCGCGAAAGCATAG
Source organism: Naganishia cerealis (assembly GCA_030039265.1). NCBI lineage: Eukaryota > Fungi > Basidiomycota > Tremellomycetes > Filobasidiales > Filobasidiaceae > Naganishia > Naganishia cerealis. Next base: position 20,234 of record JASBWR010000079.1, read on the forward strand.
TCACTAACAGGTGGTTTCTCAAGGTAGCGATCATCTAAACTGACCAGACTCAACGTTCTCAAAACAGTATCGATATGCCATCTCTTGTTGGGTGCGAATCTCTCCGCCGCCAAGGATATCTGCGTTGTCAAACCCGTCTTGAAATCATTATCCGCAACTTCCAGAAACGCCAGTAGTTCCCGCATCATGATTCGGATATTTTGGTCGTTGATCAAGGCATAGGAAAGTTCGAGCGCACGACGGCGGATGGAGACGTCTCCGTCGGAAAGACAGGACAAGACGACGTCCCGATGACGTTGGACGGCGTTGTCAGAGAGAGCAACCTTGTTCAACGTGTTAAGCGCGACGTATCTGGTCGGAAAAGGCTGCTAAGTGATCATTGAACGGACGTTAATCTAAGGTCAAGCATACCGGATATTGTTATCTCTATTGCCCAAAAACTTTCCCAAAATGTTGATCGCCATCACTCGAAGTCCACTGTCCGATTCGATTTCGAGGATGGTCAACACTGTTTCGTACAAGATTGCGTTACCGACGTTTTTTGTCGAGTCCGTATTCGTGGCGACCTATATCACAAGAATCGGGAGGGGATTCAAAAGCGAATCCAGAATGCAGCCTACAGAAAGACGGCTTACCTGTGCCAAAATATCATTCATGGCTTCGCTCGCCTCGGAATCCCCCTCACCCAGATGCCTCAAAAGATGCAGAATTTTGACTTGCAAGAATGGATCAGTTATCCCACCAACATCGTGTTCCGGACTGTACCCGGTCGTCACAAGGGATTTTAGGTGTTTAACGAGAAGAGGAACGGCCTGATTGTATTCCAAGCGCGCGAGGAATGTGAGCCAAGGGCATTTCTTTGGGCTAGATGGTTGAGAAACGGTATCCCGCGTGACACGAACCTTCTTGAATTCCCCTCGTACATTTTCATCAATCTCGCACATCTCGTTGACCAGCGTGACGCCGGCCAGCAGAACACCGTGGTTTCGATCGTGAAGAAGGGATTTTGCTTTCTCGAGGAAATGGTCCATCAGATCTGGGACTCGACGGATCACACGGATCGCGCAAAGCGCGGCCTGTACGGAAAGAGTGTCAGAATATAGAGGATGATTAGAAAGGATAACGAAGACCTGCTTTCTTGCGAATATATGTATTGCTGCTGCCCAGGAGTTTCTCGATCTCGTTGCATAGATCGCGGGACATTTCCTCCGAGGAAATGTTGGCGAAAGTGCACAGGGCGAGACCGACAGCGTACATGTTGGAGTGATTCATGTCGCTGAAAGCATGTGACCACGTGGTAAGTATAACGAACGACAGCTCGAGCGGTAAAGGCTCCAGACCTACTTCTTCAAAGAGTTTGTCACCAACATGAGAACCTCCTGGTTCTCGTCCAGTAGCAGCATGATTCCGAGATAGCCAAGCCGCTTATCGCTAAACCTCGGACTGGCGACCAACTTCAAGCATTCGATCTGTCCGAAATGGGCCGGATAGCCCAGCATGTGGATATAGAGCAGCTTTGCGATATTATTATGACGCGTAAACGAGTCTTCCTCCTTGAATGAAGTTCGAATCGCTGCGGATTCCTTCTGGATGAGTGCTCGTTCATCGGCGAGGGTCTAAGTCCGAGTCGGAGGTCAGTCTTGAGCGCCGACCATACCTCGACGATGGAAGGCTCACCTTGCATGCCCTGATGGCCTTGATAAGGGCTATCACGAATATCAATCAGGCCGCGCATTCTCACCCGTCTTCCGGAATGCAAGACTGACCCTTGAGATTGTAGTAGCCGCCCATGTTCTCCACAGATCACCGTTGGGGTTTGCTTGGTTGCGCCGGGAGCAGCGGGAAGAAGGACGATTCTTGTTGTCCCGCCCTGGCTGGCAGTTGCTGGCTGTCTCATCATCATGCCGGCGGCCGGTGAACGCGCCCGCTCGCCGCACGTGACTCACTTTATTTGGCCATAACTCACGAGGTTGCACTTTCTTCAATAGGCTATGTCAGTCTTGTTCGACTCTATAACTATCGCACCGCCCACAGCAACCATGTCTGACGCAGGACCGTCCTCTCCCCCTCCCACGGCAGCAGCCCCGGTGAACAAGAACAACCGATACAGGAAGGAAAAGCGTGAGTAACGTTCCTCGATCGTCTCGTAACAATCTTCTGACGATGCAGAATACTTTGCTCAGCCTGGGACACGGATGATATCGACCAGTAAGGAGTGACCCTTCGAACGAGCCTTCCTTCGTAGTAGCTCACCTAGACCCTGCCGCATAGCTGGAAGATCGACCCCTTCACCGCCGCGGACAACAAGGCCGGCCCATTCCTCGAAGAGTCCTCATTTGCCATCCTCTTCCCGAAATACCGCGAACAATACCTCCGTGAATCATGGTCCACCCTCACTACCATCCTCGGGACGCACGGTATCACCTGTGTTCTCGATCTCGTTCAGGGTAGTATGACCGTCAAGACGACGCGAAAGACGTATGACCCGTACATCATCTTGAAGGCTCGGGATGTGATCAGTTTGTTGGCCAGAGGTGTGCCGGTGGCGCAGGCGGTCAAGGTGTTACAGGATGAGATGGCCTGTGATGTCATCAAGATTGGAGGGATGGTCAGAAACAAGGAGAGATTCGTCAAGCGGAGGCAGAGGATCGTTGGACCGAACGGCAGTACACTCAAGGTTCGTCACACATACACCACATCTACCGTGCGAACATCGCTCATCTCGCTTGGGGCTTCTTATAGGCTATTGAGCTCTTGACGGACTGTTATGTCCTCGTTCAGGGTAACACTGTTGCTGCGATGGGAAGGCACAAGAACTTGAAGGAAGTACGAAGGATCGTGGTGGATTGCATGAAGAATATTCATCCCATTTACCGTATCAAGGTGAGTTTAGCGCTCTGGATAGGGAGATCATAGGAGGTATTTATGCAAGCGGAGGGCTTGTGTTGGTACCCCAGCGATAGCGAATGCACCAGTGCATCTCCCAAATTCCTCTTCTGTCAGACCCTGACCGTCGCGCCTTTACTAACCGCTACCGCTTTACAGGAACTCATGATCCGCCGTGAGCTAATGAAAGATCCCAAACTAGCCACTGAAAGTTGGGAAAGATTCCTTCCTCGTATGTTATTGTGTCCACACCTATCGCCTTCCCTACCTTCCTAATACGCTCGCGCCCGCTCGCATTATAGAATTCAAGAAACGTAACCTGACAACCGCCGAAAAGACCGCTAAGAAGCATAGACACCAGACAGGAGGTCCGGCCGACACGAACGGACTGACGGGTGCGAACCAGATCGCGGTCAGTGGTGCTGGATATGGTACTGCAGGCGCAACTACGGAACACGGTCGGGACACAGAGCAGAAGGAGAAGAAGAAGAAGAAGGTGTACACGCCTTTCCCTCCACCTCAGCAGCCCAGCAAGGTATGTTTCCCGTGTTAAAGGTGTATCCATTGCCCGGAAACGCTGTAGAAGCTGACTGATTGCCCTCGTGTACAGCTCGATATGCAACTCGCCTCTGGAGAATACTTCTTGAAACCAAAGGAGAAGGAAGCCCTCGCACGGAAACGCAAGCTGGAAGAGGTACGTTTTAGGGTCTTTCTCCGGGCGAGTGTCGAAGGGCAGTCAAGCTGATCTTGTCTTTACCTCCCCTCCCTTTCGAATTGGCATTCCCAACCGGCTCTACCTTTTCTCACAGCAAAATACCGTTTCCGACTCGCGACGTGCACAGCGGGAAGAAGCGTTCATTGCTCCTACCGAACAGGCGGCACCGACGATCGAGCAGCGCAAGAAGCGGTCAAAGGATGTCGAGGGCGATGGCGAACAGAAGAAGAAGAAAAAGAAGACGTAGTGCCGTTGGGAATGCTCCCTGTAGGATGTAGATGCATCGTTGGTAGACTGATCCATGTTATTCTATGAATTTCGGTGGTTCCAGATGCCGGCTGGAATGGGTCGAGGATGACGTCATTTTATGGCTTTGAAGAGTCATGATTTATACAGAGTTACTCGTCATCCAGTAAAGAGGGTTTCGGGCAACATTCTGCAGAACCCCTCGACAATGTCATCGCACCCCCGACACTTTGAGCCTCCGCCCACTCCAGCGGAGCCGCTCGCCTTTCGTGTACATCTGGACACCTCCCTCGCCCACCTCATCCGCCGCTACCCTCCGTCCTCCCTTGCCCCTTCAGGCGGCCTGTACGCGGGTCTGCTCAGCGTCGTCTACCTCTTCCACCAGCTCAGCCCCCTTCTTCCACCGGATTACGCGGCGGAGGGGAAAACGCTCGATCAGTGGACCCAAGCGTATTGGGCGCACGCGACGACATACCAGCGTGATTTGCTCGGCGATGCTGGAGTCGAGGGGATTAAAGTAAGGCCGTGGAGGTGTGGGGTTGGCGATGATGCCCTCGTCTATGCCGCATTCCATGTCGTGTTCGCAGTTGAGAATCGAGGATCAAAGGACAACGACGATGGATACGGAATGATAGAGCTCGAAGCGCTTTGCAGGGCGGTTCTTGCGCAGGTCGTCGGAGTTCGATCAGCCGAACAGGAGAGGAAACATGGCAAGCCAGCGAGCAATGAATGGCTGTACGGTCGAGCGGGGCTTCTTTACCTTCTTCGTCTTATTCGCCATACCGTCCTCAGCAAATCGGACGATGCTTCAGCGCTCGATATAATCGACAGCACTATCGAAGCTCTGGTTAAAGAGATCTTAAACGCGCCTCGTCCGTGGATTTGGCATGGCAAGGCGTATGTTGGCGCTGTGCACGGTTCAGCAGGGATTATCGCCCAATTGCTTCTCTCGATAAAGGCAATTGCGGGCGATGACGGTACCGAAAGAAAATGGGTTGACGCACTGGAAGCGGATGTGGAGCAATTGCTTGGGGTGCAGTTTGAAGGGAGTGGAAACTGGCCGTCATCACTTCCTTCAAGGGACGGAGGAGGGGAACGCGATAAACTCGTTCAATTCTGCCATGGCTCACCGGGAGTCATCGCTTGCCTTTCCATCATTGCTCCACACTACCCACACCTCGCCGCAAGAATCGACCGATCCATCTCGCTTGCCCAAAAAGATCTTTTCGCCCGAGGAATGTTGATCAAGGAGCCATGTCTCTGCCACGGAGCGACCGGAAACGCTCTCGCCCTTAGTGGGAAGAAGGAGAGAGAGGCTTTCCTTTCGTTCACGACGGAAGACGCAGTAAGGGAGATGATTAGACAGGGATGGACCAAGGGGAGTGATACTCCCGAGGGGCTGTACACCGGACTGGCGGGGAGGGTTTGGGTTTGGGCTATAGGCGCTACGCGGGGGTTCGACGAGGGCAGGCGTTTCCCAGGATTTGACGATGTGTAAAGTATGGGGCTCGGTATTTATTGATGAATTCCTGGCTATCTGCATCCGCATTTGGCGGGTGACTAGCTCGGCCCATGCCGATCCCGTTGTCTTACCTTGCCCCTGCGCCGTGAACTTTCGCAGATCCCCATCGCAAGGCATGAATGGGGTGAACATATTCCGTTACTCCCTTGCTCTCGCAGCCACGGCCTCATGTGGAGCCCGTGATGGACAACCAGGCCGCCATCATACATCGTCGACCGTCATTGGAACCAGGCACTTGCTCAGTCACATTCACTCAAGAACCTGCCTCGTGCTCCTCACCCGATACCCAAACAGTAGAACAGTTCCCCTCATACCATCTGTCGCCATCGTTGAGTGCAAAGTCGCACGATGAGGCGTCATCTGTGGGGCATGACCATTCGACCGATGGCCCACCGCTCGAAGAGGCAGCAGAGGGGGAAGGCTGGGAATCTGTAACTTATACTGAGAAAGAAGATCGAACCGTTGCTAGAAAAATAGACAGAGTACGTCTCGCATCTCATCATCCGCCTTTCGACGTGCTGAACTCAGAACCCATAATCCCGCTAGGTTCTTTTACCGCTGTTAATGAGCGCATACTGCTTGCAGTACGTTGACAAATCCGCCATGTCCTATGCTGCCGTGTTCCATTTCAGGCAAGGTAAGGCGCACTCCTCAGAACTTGCATATAAACCGCTAAGCTAGGGTTTTTTTTACAGATAACAAACTCAGTGCAAACCAGTATCAGTGGCTAGGCTCGTGTTACTACCTCGGCTACCTCGTCTTCGAGTTCCCAGGAAGGTGAGTACGCAAGCGAATCGTTGTCCTCAATGAGCAAACATCCAATCGTCACAACTGGCGATAAACAGTTACCTTCTGCAACGGTTCAAGCTCAGTTGGTATCTCGGGGGCATGGTAATGGTTTGGGGGATGTAAGTCACCGGTTCTACTTGCCCGCATATCCGGTCTTCACTGTCCTTCACACTCCATTCTCTCACTCGCCCTCAATAGCCTACTGCTATGTATGGCCATCCCACGAAGTTTTGCCGGGTTAGCTGTACTGCGAACGCTTTTGGGAGCAGCCGAGGCTTGTGTGACCGTAAGCCTAGCCCAATCTTCAAGCACGTCCGGCACCGACGGGGCTGACATGTCACGATGGTGTCTCGGTGGTAGCCTGGATTTGTGTTGCTGCTTTCACGGTTTTACAAAAGAGAAGAACAGCCGTTCAAGTAAGTCTCGTTCAATTACAATCTCTGGATGGAGGGGTGATTGACTGATGTGGTGTATAGGGTCGGATTATTCTATTCCTGCAATGTAAGCAGTACTCCCGCCGGTCGTCCACATCTTTCCTGACGTCCTCTCATCTTCCAGGGCCTTGGCTCTGGAATCGGCGCTTTGATAAGCTACGGCACGGGGCATATCACGTCCACTGCACCACTACAAAACTACCATTGGATCTTTATCATCGACGGTATCCTCACCTTAATCTGTGGCGCCGCATTCATCTTTCTTTGTCCAAACCAAGCAGAAACCGCGTGGTTCCTCTCCATCCGGGAACATACGGTCGCAAAGGAGCGACTGAGAACGAATCAGAGCAGTCTGGCGAGTAAAACGTGGAAGTGGAAGCAGTTAGGAGAGGCGTTTGCCGTGTGGAAGGATCCGCAGGGAATTTTACGTGCGTGCCGAATTGAAATATTTGGTCACGCAAAGCAGAGAATTAACGCTTCCGTCTTTCCGAACATCGCAGTGTTCATGATCATTCTTTGTTACACAATCCCAAATGGAGGCAGGTTATCGAAACCTCTCGCGATCTGCACACGCGCTGACCTCATTCCCTCACTTGTCTTATTCAGGGATCGGAAATTTCTATCATTTGATCCTCCAATCTTACGGCTTCAGCGCATTTAACACGATTCTCCTAGGTCTGCCGGCCGCTGCAATCCAAGTCTTCTTTCCACTGTCGGCATCTTGGGTTGCGCGGCGGTACAAGGATACTCGTATATGGGTCATGGTGAGTATCAGGGATTTACGACAACGTCATGTGATGTACACCCGGAGCAGCTGACCAGGCATATTACGATTAACTTAGATCGTTTGGGTACTTCCGTCGTTGATTGGAGTTGCTCTGCAATACGGAACAACGAGTACCGCGCCACGAATGTTTGGGTACTACATTATTAGCGGATTCGTAGGATCTGTTGGGCAAGCTTTCGCATTTCCGGGAGCGAATGTCACCGGATATACGTGCGTATCTGGAATGAATCCCAGAAAGTCAGATGTTCATTCGATTGAATTCGTCTAAATTGCTAGAAAGAGAATTACCGTCGGAGCTATGGTCTTTGTGGCATATGCCGTGGGAAATCTCATCGGTACGTACCCACGTTCGAAACGCCGCATTCTTTCCCTTCCTGACCTCCTCGTACACTTAATCCAGGTCCTCAGCTATTTGACTCGACAGAATCACCACCGTACAGAAGCGGCATGTTGTCCTGTATCATCTGTTTCGCCATGTCCATCCCATTATGCCTTGCGCTAAGGCAAGTCACAAAACGCCAATGTTTCTACATTGGTACTGGACTGATATCATACCGTTTTAAGATTACTTTATATCCGAGCGAATCGGAAACGCGATCGCATACAGGAAGCTCTTGGGCAAAAGTATAACCCGCGAGCTGGAACTTTCGTTGATCAAACGGATACTCAAAATATAGTGCGTCATATACCCTTCCAATCGCCCAGTGTAACGGCTAATAGTATCCTCTACCACTTTTCAATTACCCCAGAACTTTCGTTATGTTTTATGAAAGGGCTATCGTCCCGGTGTACCCCGTTGTAACTCTAGCATTTCCTTGTTCGCAAAGCTCACTTACGTTGTAAACGGCGCTCCATCATCGAGCTCATCCACCCCCTTCCCCATGCTTTGTCTTAATATATAGTGCCGTCACTCATGCCAAACGACTCAACGCTAAACATCCTGATCTTGAAGGAGGTCAGTACCTGCAAGAACGCCGCGTCTTTGCCCCCTGGCGGTGCTCCTTCCCGGTAGGGGGAATCAAAAACGAAGCTGACGCCGGGATCAAATAGCAAGTCCGAACGTTGTACCGAATAATTGGGGGACACGGTCTCTCTGCTTCCGATGCCGTCTAAAACTGTGAACCTCCAGATGCGGTTGGACAGCTTGCCGAGCTGGCATTTGACTGCCTTGGAGCTTTGAGAGCTGCTTTAAGGGACACGCAGCTAAGAAGTCTGCTGAGTAGCTGCTTTTGTGAGAGACCACAGCACGTCGTGTTTGGGTAACCAGCTGTTCAAAGAGAACGAACCCCGTGCATGCGCACGAAAACGATCAATGTGCTGCTGGAGAGGTTTTGCCTTTCGACTCCCAGGGAGAGATGGCGGTAGCGACATTACTGCCCTTGACGTGAAGTGGAGATCGCGGACTTGCCATCAAAGATATAGACTATTTGCATCCGGAATCAAGAGCAATCACCGCGAAGTAGCACCAAGTTCATTGTCATCATGGTCACCTCTACCGCATACAGGCGTAACCCAAGTGCCTCACACCCGACTGCCGATTTTACAGCTTTTGGTTCGTATGGCAGGCGAGGGCACCCTACCGGCCGCCTTAGAGTCGGGACAGCTGCCGGGACGCGGAAAGTCGGAGAGCCAGGAAGCTGCTAGGAAGAGCTCCAGAAGTCGGCGTTGGTGTTGGCTCATCGGGGCCTCAACACCTTTAGCGCGCATATGCGGGGCCGGCTTGGAGTGGAGGTCCGAGCTCAGGAACCATCACCTACAGTAACTGGGGCCCTTATTTAGAAGCCCGTAGGCATTAACTTGATGGAGAGATTCGTTATGTCGGCGCCTCATTTAGCTGATCGTCCCTGAGAATGCATTCCGCTCGTGACGATCCGGACAAGCTAGAACTTACCTGGCGCAACACTGCCGTTATGGAATAAGGAGTTACTCGAGAAAGTGATGAGATTGTCGCGCACCGCCGGTCGCCTTCGATCGAAGACACACGGCGTTACAAATGATCCTTTCCTCTAGTTGACTGAGTTTCCACTGACTGGAGGCTTGCTCCAACAACGACAATGCCGACAATGCCACTTCCTTGCCACTGCTGTCGGTTTCGGTGATAAATGTGGCTCAGACAGCACGCCTCAAAGCGCAACTCAAGTATATATAGGTAGTGTCCGAAGTACCTTTCCAAACCCTCTTTATCTCTCTACTCAAGCTCCTCCAACGGTTTTAGCATTCGCACTTACGCTTTCCACCTAGTTTCGAAATCACATCCTTCTATTAGCTCCCAAGATGCTTTCCTCGACTGCCTTGTTCGCCATCCTGTCCGCTCTGGCACTCAGTAGCGTTCAAGCTGCTCCTGCCGACAAAGATTCGCTAGACTACTTGGCCAACAAGGCTGGTAAGCGATACCTTGGTACTGCTATACAAGCCTACCAGCTTGCCGACCCGAAATACACGCAAATTCTCGAGAGTCAATTTAACGCCATCACTCCCGAAAATGAAATGAAGTGGGAAGTGGTAGAGCCAACCGAAGGCAACTTCGACTTCAGTGGCACAGACAAGGCAAGTACAAGCCATGAAGTTTTGCATTGCACAAGAGCTGACAACCCCTGGGTTCATTGTCAAATAGATCGTAGCGGAAGCTAAAAAGACCGGGTCTCTGGTTAGAGGCCACAATATCTGCTGGGACTCTCAGGTGAGCCAATATGTTGCATGCGCATCGACCGGGAGCTGACCCTTGGCTCTGTTTAGACTCCATCCTGGGTTACTAGCATCACAGACCCCACCAGGCTCAAGCAAGTATTAAAGAACCACATCCAAGGTGTCCTCGGTCGATACAAGAACGACCTCGAATACTTTGACATCGTCAACGAACGTGAGTTTACGCGACTGTCTACTTTTCGTCTTCGGCCCGCTTTTATGCTTATCACATATCTCCTCCTTTCAGCTCTGAATGAAGACGGAACTTACAAGTCAAACGTTTGGTACAATGTCTTAGGCGAATCCTACATTGAAACCGCTGTGAGTGCTATTTTGGCATGTTTTAACTCGCCTCGTCTATAGCTGACGACCTGGGTTTCGATTTCTCCAACAGCTCCGCTTCGCCCACGAAGTTGCCCCCGAAATGAAGCTCTGTATCAACGATTACAACATCGAGACTGTGAATGCAAAGAGCAAGGGTATGGCAAAGGTGGCGGCAAACTTACTTGCCAAGAACGCTCCTTTGCACTGCATCGGTATGCGGCTTTTGATCTTTGTTGCAGGCGGAAATCGGGCTCTGACATTTGTGATTTTCTGTTATAGGCTTCGAGTCCCACTTCATCGGTGGATTGACTCCTCAAGACATCCCCGCATCTATGAAGCAATTCAGTGCTCTTGGCCTCGAAGTACCCATCACCGAACTCGACGTTCGAATTCCCGTCGGTGCCAACGACCAGCCTGCCAATGCGACGGTTGCCAAGCAACGGTGAGTTTCTCCAATTCTCGACTGTGCAGCACCAGCTGATTTTCTTTGGAAATCCCAGGGATGATGGCTACTACACTGCTGTCAGCGCTTGCCTAGGAGACTCGTTGTGTCCAGGCGTTTCGATCTGGCAGTTCGCTGACCCCACCTCTTGGATCCCAGGAGTTTTCAAAGGGTGCGTCAACTCGTAGAATCAGGAATTGACATCCTTCTAATTCCGCTTAATTTTCCTCTAGTTACGGCTCCGCTCTCATCTACGACGCTGAATACCAACCCAAGTCATCATACTACGCCACCCAGCAAGCTTTGAAAGATGGCAAGACAACTGCTACTCACTTTAAGGGCATCAAGGTTTAGACCAGTGGGGTACGGTGTCACAACTGCTCGCTGCGGGCGTTAAATCGGGCTGTAAAAAATCAAGCAAATGTAACCCATGATAAACGGAACTTCTAAGCAATGTATAAGAATTTATGGTATGAAGACTATGCATACTATACGTTCTTATTACCCACAAAAAAGCGTTTCATTCAACTCTTTTTATGCTCAGCTGGATTGCTTCCGCCTCCGCACCCATGGAATTGATTGTCGCGCCTCGTATAATCTCCCCAAACGGCTGGGAAGAATCCGAGGCATTCAGACCGCCTCTCCTGGTAAGTACATTGATAGAATGGTTGGTGTAATTTTATCTATTCCCTTATGAAAGGCCTTGGCGCATATACAGGCTGCCATGGAAATCTGATTGATTCTCCAAGTCAATCTGACCAACGAGACAATCGAAACATTATCGAGGAGTAAATCGGTGATATATATTATCAATCGACAACCTGTCGTAACGTTACATTCGTTGAGCGATATCTTTTAGCCTTTGTTCCCCGATCATATTCGCTATGCCAGAAGCCAACTCTTTGGCCACCTCTACGTCGCCCACCTCAAGACACCCAGAAATAGCAGGCGATGCGATCTAGCACAATAACAGACATGAGCGATAACAAAGCAGACAACTTCGCACCATTTGGACGCACGAGATTCCCAAGGGCGACAATTGCACGATAGGCCACTTCACTATCTTCACTCTCGCTTGACAAGATCTAAAGAGAGACAGTTTGTGCTCAGGATAGTAACTCGTGGCAATAGATGTGACCAGGACCTACATTGCTGATGTACTGCAACAATGCTCGACCATGTTTCACAGGGAGTGTATTGTCGATAGCAAGAATTGACAAGCTTTAGGCAGAATGAGAAGATTAGGACCTGATAATCGTCTGGACACAAAGATGCTGAGCTTACTTCAGTGCCAATGTGGCGAACGCCACGCGGGTGTTCTTGTTAAAGGTTGTAAAAGGATGACGCCCAGCCAAATGTTCCAATAGCTATAGCCAAACGATCAAAGTACGTTAACATGTCACTGGTTTGTGAAAACACGACGTCCTACCTCTGAAAGCTGCTCATTCGTCAAGGCTTTCCTGCCAGCTTCTGTAGCTGTCAAGTTGGCGAAAGCCCTGATCGCGAGCATAGTATTGACATCACGTGGCTTGCTGCCTCCCGTTGGCCAGTCGGAATCAAACGCGCACGCTTGCAAGAGTAGCTCCACTAGTGATTGGCCCGTGGAAGACTGATACCGCGGTAAGGATGTACTTGATACACACAAGACTCGGCAAAGATCGATCACTGGGATGAAAGGATATGTAAACGCACTCGTCCTACTCTCTCGGCCTTGGGGTTCAATGTCCTAAGTTACTTACGTGGGAAACGCTTATCTTCAGACCATTTCGTCAACAGTGCGAGCAACGTTGCTGGGTCATAACTTTCGGTGAATCCACCATCGAGTGATGCCACACTTGGCAGTTTTAGTTGACTGTAAACTTCATTCAATGTTTGTTGCTCCGATTGCGTGAGAGCAGATTCCGATGCGTTACTGAACTCGTTGATCTTCGATTTGGCTGCGTCAACGTTGATGGTTTTGAAGTATTGGGGAACTTTTATAGGGGAGAAAGTCTGAAAAATAGCATCATTGAATCAGTTCACGAGCTTCCAGCAGGACCGAAGCTGTACCACCTTTGTGTCATTCTGAGCTCTATAACCTCCACCTAGAAAGAGCAAAGGTTAATTCAGCTAAAAGATATACTAAATGACTCCTGCACATACCAGTGAAAGGATCAGACCCAGCTGAATCATTGGGAGCTGCACTTTGGCCTGGGTGATATGCCCCACTCCCTGTGAACGGATCAGAGAAGCCGGATCCTCCGCCTGAGTTGTTGCCAACAGGTTGATACCGAGAACCACCTACCAAACGGCAACATATACTGTTCATTACCTAGCGTTCCGTCCCAGCTGGATTCGCTTCACCCTTACCTGTAAATGGGTCCACGTAGCCTGCCGTAGAACTGTTCCCGTCTCCCAACGACGCACCGCCAGTGTTCGATTCGATAAACTTGACGACTTGATCAACATACGTCATAGGCAGCTCGTTTTTGCTCAAGAACTTTTGCGCAGCGTCATAGGGATTTTCTAGATGTATTATGGTCAGGACGACAAGGCTCCAGGGGAACAAGGAGAAAAACTCACCTCGGACGTTGTAAGGCAATTTGAGAGGTGGTTGTCCCTCGGCAATGTCCACGTCAAACACGTAATCGTACTCTATCCCTTGATAGACTTGTTTCCTTCCTGAACCGACTGCATCTGTAACCTCGCCAATCTGCTGCCACGTAGTTCCAGCGGTCGACCACTGAGAGCATACAAACAAGCAACTCAGTCCCAACGATTCCACCTGATGAACGTTTGCTGGTTCCTACCTGGTAGGCTTCAACTTTTCCGTTGTTCTTGATCATGATCACCTCGCCGTCCTTTTTGCCTACTCGGGATGAGACGAGCGTAAGAAAGCCTGGTCCCCATAAACTAGGATGGACCTGTCGGTAATGACGTACCCGGTCGACCCAAACCCTCCATTCCAGGAAGATCAGTGTGTTTGATATCTCCCACCTGTGTCCTATAGGAATCCCGCACGTATGTACCCACGCGAATAAGCACACGCAGATTCACCTCGAGAAAGCGTGGAAAACATACTTGTTCAGTTGTCGAGAAGCCACAGCCTTTTCCAGCTCCTGCACCTGCTGAGCAATTGCTTTCCTCTCCTCGGATCTCGTCCAGACGCGTACCATGCCATCTGAAGCACCTGAAGCGAAATCCCCATTTGGCAATACATCGACAACCCAGACGGATATCGTGGGATGAGTGATCGTCTGAGTGAGCTGACCATCTGGAAGTTCCTCGTCGACTTTAGTTCAAGCGGAATTACGGGTGAGAAACTAGAAAGCTTACGAGTCCATACTCGAACAGTTCCGTCTTCTCCTGAGCTGACGCAGCCTTCGCCGTTCGGCAACGTAGCCACCGAGTAGACAAAAGATGTATGTCCGTTCATAACTTGTATCGGTTGCGAATTGTCAAATGACCAGAGGATAACGTTACTGTACGATAAAAGGGAGCATGTTAGATTGACTACACCCTCAAAGAATGACATGTACTGCAGTTCGACGTACCCATCATTTGCAGCAGAGAAGAACCCCTGTCCATCGCTCGTCAAGCTAAGTGCACGAACGCAATCAGTATGGCCCCGATAAGTATTGAGCACTTTTCCGTGCATGTCAAACAATCGAATAAGCTTGTCGGCAGAAGCTGGAACCAGGATCCTTAATCAGCATTTCAGTGACACATTATGCAGCCACAACCAAACGTACCGGTCAAGAACCGATCGTCCCCGATGCATTTGACGGCCCATACGGCTTGCTCGTGGTCCTTGAGGTGTAGCAACGGTTTGAAATTCCGCCAGACAATGGCCGTTCTAGCAAATTGTCAGAAGGTGTGAGCATTCGACCGCATGACATGTTTGTGACGTAAGCCCAGTCGCATGACATACTTGTCCCAGCTACCTGATACGATCAGGCCAGCATCATTTGAATCCAGAGCGCAGACATTGTGTTTGTGGCCGATCAGTGTGTGTGCTGGTTGTGCTGAGGTGGCGTCGGTGGATGACCATAGGCTTATAGTGGAAGACTGAGATCCGACGGCGATATAGGCTGGTTCGTCCCAGACAGGAATAAGATAGGAGGTTTTCACCAACTTCTGAATAGTACTCACACTCATCACCTATCCGCACGCTTCCAACACTCGACACAAACCGTCCATCAGGATCACCAATCGTTCTCGCGATCTCCCATTTCTTGTCTTCGTCTTTCGATGGCTTCCAAACAATCGCGGAGGCATCTCTTGAGCCCGAGATAATGGAAGTCGAAGACGGGACATGGAGAGACCGGACCTATGTGCGGTTATCAGTTGCGTTGAACCGATCAAGCGGAAGGGGATGACCTACATCTTGAGAATGACCGGCTAGTGTTGCGGATAACGCGTAGGTTGCCATCGCAGGAGGTCTATAAAAGCTTGGTACGGTATAGTGAGGATACCTCCAGCGATCGACCGGTATAACTCTATAATACCTGAATCAGCTCTCCCTTGCCCGGCTGAACGTCGGACAGGGAGAGGAAGCTTAGGAGAAACGAGAGCGGGAGATTGGCGATCGTCAATCAACCATGACGAATCACCCTTTACCGACTCTGGACGTGCAAGCCATGCGACTGGGCAACTTGGTTGCGAGCCGGCAGCTACGGTGGCAAACCTGGTGGACAGTCAATGATACTTTGAAACTCCTAGACATATGTAATAGACATTTTGAAACTCCTAGAGACATGTAATAGACAACAGGGAAGATACACCTGCGAAGCCAACACGATCTGTTCTTAATCCTGTCTTAGAACAGTTCAGAGACGACAAATGCTATATACCAGATAGGAAACGCCAGACGAAAGAAGTGGGTCGGCAGTAACATAAGGCTTTCATACGTCCGACCATGGAAGAGGTTCCTTACAGCTTCCCTTTCCGCGCTTTCTTTCGTCTTCAAGCTGGTCCCCTTCTGTCTCAGATCCGGCTAAATTCGCCACCACTCCGCAAGGTGTAGGTCTACGTTCAGCCAACACCACTACCGAGTTGCGCAGCTGTTGACCTTTCTTCTGGGTACGTGTATGTATCATTCTTTCTGCGGGTGATGAGCCAAGGAATTGGTCATTCCAATTCAGACGGCCAGTTAGTATCACCGGGAGCTTCTTGGTTCTAGCAAAGGAGTGTATTCTACCACCCGCTGCGCTATCGTCATCATCATCAAGGTCTTTCGAGTAGGCTGTATAGCTGTGCGCTGCAGCGGTGAGAAGACACATGTGGCTTAGCCTCATTTTCGAGCTACGACTGGTCATTGCAGAAGAACAGTAACAGACGATATGACTGCAAGCTCAAGGAAGGGTATCATGGCGTCTCTCCTCAATTGATAGCTAATACTAACTGCCTGGCTACACCATTCTAGGGCTCAGAAATACTAAAGATTCTCCTTTCTACTGATGAGTAGCTCGAGGGGAACAGGAAGAGTAGGCCACTACCTTTGGCTTTTCACTTGACAAGATTCCCACTGACAAGGTAGAGAAGGGTGATTTTATTTCACTACGCACCTGGATTACAAGCCGTACTTCCAAGAAGACGCAAAGTCTGACTGAAGAGGAGACCGCTTACCAGGGTATCTATCGTATTCAGTCTGAAGACATGTCTATACTTGCATCTTGTCGAGTACTCGATTGATATTAGAATGTTCGATATGGGCTTGAACACACGGTCTCTGTCGCTCTTCTCTTTTGTCCTGCTCAGAACTGCTGCTGCGAAAACTTGGCTGTAAAAGGATATTCAATAGGAATGTCGTACCATTTGGTGTGATTTGTGCCGCTTCCATGAACCGAACAAGGTCGAGATGAGGATAACCAATCTCTGGCGTATCAGCTGGAGTATTTCCGCCACGTTACTGTTCTTAGCAGTTTTGCTATCATTGAATGCATTCAACCTGTCTGTCTCGCTTTATCGGAGGTTTCTCCAGCAATAGAATCCGATCAAGCACGTTCATGGTGTCTTTACTGATTTGCGGTTTCACGTTGTACTTATAAGGCCTCAGGTAAGCCAGTTGTCCAGCTCCCATGCAGTATCAAGTGCCCCAAATGATTTCCCAGGTGCTCATGTCAGCATAAAGGGTTGATTTTCATCTTTTTGAAGATAGATAATCCAATGACAGATCAGCAATTTGCACCCCTTTGCAGTTCTTGCGCTTCCATCTTCCCTGGTGGAAACGGCGGAAGCAGGCAGAAACAGGGATGGTTTGACTGTGAGCATAGAATACTATCTCCAACAGACCAACCGCGCCATCCACAGGCCCTCAGGCGACTTGAGTGCATAGGAGCGCTTGCATCGGCTAGTGGCAAGTGAGCTTGGGTACCTTTGTAATGCTCTCGGTGGAAGCGTGAGTGCGGCAGAGAAGCTGGCGGTGGGATTGTAAGAAACGCTGCGGCGATTTCATTGAGCTATCTTCCAAGTTGTCTCACGGCACGAACGGAAGAAGGAAGTCAGTGTCCGAGGTTACAAAGCTGGTTAGAATACTCCGGTGGTCGCGTGCCACGTGGCTGGCGGTGCCCGAGTGCCCGCGTATGACGACATCATGGGCTTGGCTGCCCGCGCCCGAGCGGGCATGCGAAGAGCTCGTTGAGAGACCTAGGCGAGTGGCTGACTGAGGTGACCGCTGAAGTGTATCGATGGGTAGTAGCGGGTGACAGACAGGCTGTGTATGCCAGGAATACCCTGATGACCGAAAGTCCAGGCCGCAGACGGGCATCGGACCCGTGAGATCGGCGATATGCCCCTTCCCCTTGTGCCCTGGTGTGCGTTTCACCTGCGTCGCGTTGCTTGGCGTATATAGCACGCCGACAGGGAGAACGAGCCCCTTTGTGTGATGGCCTCGCCCCATCATCATGTGTAAGTGCCCAGGTGACTTTCTCCCGCGTGCCAGCCACCTCATTCTTCCTCCTGCAGGCACTCCCCAAAACATCTCTTGCAACTATGTCCCCGGGTCCATCAACCTGTTCAGCGGCGAGGTCGAGCAGTCGGCATACAACTACCTGCTAGATCGGACCGCGTGTATTGCGTTCGTCGTCGTCTTTGGGCTGAGTGCGGGGCTGCATCTCGGGCAGGCAGCGTGGTCGCGGCAATGGTGGTTGGTGTGGACGCTGGGGTTTGGAGCGATAGGGGAGTGTATAGGGGTGAGTCAGACGGCCGCAAAAGGAATATACACATGCTCACCCACCTCCCGCCGTTTTCAGTGGTCAGGCCGCCTGTGGTCGTCCATCTCTGAGCACTGGGACCCTGCCGACGGCGGATCTTACACCATCAATCAGACCTCGTTTCTAATGCAGATTTCGAGTTTGATCATCGCGCCCGCGTTCATGGCTGCTGGGAACTATATCCTTCTGGGACGGATCATCCCGATCCTTGGGTGCGTTGTCAAGCTCTCCAGACGGTGCGATACTGTGCTGACAGGACTCGTTCCGCAGGTCAAAGTACTCGTTCATCCACCCCTTG
This sequence comes from Naganishia cerealis, assembly GCA_030039265.1. NCBI lineage: Eukaryota > Fungi > Basidiomycota > Tremellomycetes > Filobasidiales > Filobasidiaceae > Naganishia > Naganishia cerealis. The sequence continues at coordinate 38,555 of JASBWR010000079.1, forward strand.
TCATATACGATCGTGTTCGTCACGGGCGACCTCATCTCCCTCGTCATCCAAGCTATAGGTGGCGGACAGGCTTCCGCGGCAGCGACCCTCGAAGATGCGAATAAAGGCGCCAAGGTGATGGTCGGCGGCGTCATGTTCCAAATGGGTATGTTCCTGTCATCCGAATCAAGCATCTATTCCTCTTCTCACCTTGTTTTCCCGCATCCCCTAGTCGTCATGATCGCGTACACCGTCGTCCTCGCCCTTTTCGTATTCCGGTACAAGTCCGATCGACCATTGCGTTCCCGTCAACTCCAGCTATTCTCCTGGTGGCCGAACGCACTACGAACCCGCCGCTTCAAAAAGACCTCCCAGCTACCGTCAACATGTAGCAAAGAAAAGCGCGGAAGCGTGATCACCCCGGGAACACCTTACACTACGACTTGGGAGGATGAGGGAGGAATGGGCGGGCCGTTGCGAGTGGAAAGCGGACAAACGGATCAAGGGTTCCTCGCTGCGGAGAAGGAAGGTCGCGACGCGGTCACGACCCACTCCGTTGCTTCCGCCACAACATCCCGCAAGGGAGGGTTCGGGTCCAACGGAGACGGTATCGTTTACTCCCCTCGCGAGATTCGTGGCGCCGAGGTCTTGCTCTGGGCGTGTGCCTTGTCGACGTTGTTGATTTTCATCCGGTACGTGGGTCTTGCCTGGTGGCACGAGCTTCCACCGCTGACTGTCGTCCTCGGCACAGATCTGTGTACAGATCTGTGGAATTGTTGGATGGATGGGAGGGTGCGATCATGAAGCGCCAGTTACTGTTCAACCTCTTGGACGGAATGTTGATGGCAAGTACCTGCCCTGCGCCTGTGGCTGAAGCCCGGATGCTAACCTGCTTGACATCTGGCAGGCACTCGCCGTGTGGATCTTCAATATTGTCCATCCAGGGTGGTTCTTGCCCCGTCATGATCGTCTCGCAAGCAGTCATGCGTAACCTATATCATTCGACATGGTAGAATGGAGGCTGGACGAAAGCCGCCCAATGGACAAACCAACGGACGACGGACAAATCCGGCGCCGTACCGATAGACAATGTTTCCTTTCAGTTTGTGTCGTGTTGGACCTGTTTTGTACATACGAAGAAGATATAGACGTTCACAGATGTACAAGTATACCATGAAACAGTTTGGGAAATGCAGAACCTCGTGTCACTGAGTATTACTTCTGATGGGATCTTGAACATACAGTCTGCCATGGACATGGTAAGTCAACGAGTGTTGGATGTATGGTTACAGCCCGATTCAAGACGATATATATCAGTACAGCCAGATCCAGGTGAAAACAGACTGGAACGTTCGACCCAGGCCAAAGCCGCCGGTACCGAAACGCTGCCGGAGACCGTCAAGTCCCTCCTGACAGTCCCTCGGTACCCAGGGCCTCAGCCTCGTCCACTCCGTTGATTACAGCGCACCTACAAGCGTAATCCTCCTTCACGCCACCCGCCGCGGGGACATCAAAAACTCATTGACCCGCTGTAAAGTAGACCGCGAGGGGTTCGCGCCCGGCCGCTTATCGAGGATCCATTGCAGCCGGGTCCGTGTATCTGTCTTGGTTGCTGCAGGCAGTATCCACGTGTCAGTGCGAGGCGGAACACACGCGCGCGCGTGTGCATCTTCCGAGTGCAAAAGCTCACCTGTTGGAGCAGAACCGTGGCGAACGGTTCCGTCGTTGTCGAGCAATATCCATGAGAGCGCGATCATCACACCGACAGAAACGTCTTTGCCGTCGTCATCTACCACGGCTATTCGGGGAGCATTCGTCTGGAACACCTTGGTGGCAGCATCGATGCATGCTGGTAGGACGCAAGTAACGAATTGCATTTCTCCCTTTTTGCTTCGTGGGATACGGAAGAACAGGTGGTTGGCCGAAGCCACGGCCGGGTCCGGTAACTCTTCCGGCGTTTTGCGAGTGAGCTGAATGGTAAGTAGGTCCGATGGTAGCGATGCGGTTGAAGTATCCGTAACACCCAGAAATAATCCTGATGCCGCTGGGATCTCGGTAGTCGTCGCTAGATGAACAGAGTTGAGAGGCGTCGCAGAATCTCCAGCGGATGCTTTAAGTCGGTCAATGACGCTAGAGAAGTCCTGCTGCACAGTCGACAACAGCAAGTCCTGGTGTTGATGAAAGACTTGCGGTTTCAAGCCCTGCTCGATCGACAACATCAGTGGGAGTGGTCAATTGTTCAAGCATTGTCATCGGGAATCAGCAACTCACCTGTGCCCACAGATCCTCGTCGTCCCCGCTTCCCTGGATATACTCAAACCCCAGTCCAGTCCGACTACGCATCGGTTCCGGTCCACCATGTTCGATGAATGTCGAAGCGGAAAGGCAGACGATGGGGAGGAACGGTGGCGGTGGGCATGGCGTACCCGACGATGAGAGTTCTCCCGACGGAGGAGTGGCGTTGGTTGGTAGCGAGGGCGCATGGGAGATGGCGGGATGAATGAAGAACGGACGTAAAGGGGCAATGGGTTCTGGGAGGGTCAAGCTTGATGCCTGACCGGGCGATTGGGCGGACGTGCGGGCGAGAGAGGAAAGGTCCTATATGAGCCAGTTGTACGTATCAATTCGATCGCAAGGGAAATCTCACCAGCAGCTGCTCCGCCCACCCGTCGATCCTAGCCTCTATCTGACTCTTCTCCGTCGGGCTGACGATATTTGGCGGACAGTACACCTGGGAATCCCATGAACGTTGCTCTTGAGGTGAGCCACGGGTGGACCGGCGTTTGGCGATGGCGCGGTTGATGACCGCACACCAGATGGGGATGGTTTTGGACAGGGCGTCAGGCATTCGCTGGTCGGGCAGGAGGGGGGGGATAAGTGATCGCGACATTTTTTTTTGGCTGCGATAGGCAGCACGAATGACTAAGACCATACCTTGCCGCGACGTGTGGAGTCTACGATGATGAATCCGTGGTTCTGGTTAGCAAACTCGATGAGATGCAGGTTTGCACGTCGCAGGGAGAAATCCCATTGCTATTGCGTTCAGTGACACATGGAGATCAATTTTAAGGGTGGTTCGTGGTATGAACAGGAGAAAGCACCGACGGCGTACACCCATATGTCCATCTGTGGACTTGAAATACGCATATTCAGAGGCGGAGCACTGGCGGTTGTAGTTGGCCCGTCAGGTACCAGCGGTGGAAGGGAGCGGTCTTTTGTAGCTCACCGAGGGGTCGCAGTACCACACGCCGCAACGTTGATTCGCTGGTAAACAGCGGGCAATGGTTAGCTCAAGAGGAACGAGACGCAACGCCCCCCTCGGCGCGGTACTAACGGATAACCGGCAGCTGATCCTCGTACCACTTTTGGCTAACCCTCCTGACAAACTCAATATCCCGGGCAATGCTGTGCAGCCTGTTGTACACGTCGTTGGCGGCCGAGTTTTTGCGGACGGCCTGGTAGGACGATTTCAGTTCGGAGAAGGGGTCGAACATGGGACGTGGGGCGGGGCAGTGGTAGACAATAGTTGGGGATATTGCAGACCCAAGCATATAAGACGAGCCTACTTGTTGCGCCCACAAAGTAAACAACGGTAATCCGAAACTTTTTGCGGCGTGACGTGATACCCGGCTTCCACTCGGGAAGAAGCTTGCTGATAAAGGAGCGTTAAAGGAGAGCTGATAAAGAGAGTTAGGAGCTGCTGATAAACACGGCTCAAGTCTTGTTCGCTGGTCCAGCATCCTTCAGCCAACCACCAACCGCCATGAACCTCTGCCGCACACCACACGCACGCCGCCTAGGTGCTCTCCGCCGCCAATGTCTTCCGTCGACTACGGGTCTCGGCGTCCTTCCCGCGCGCGTGATGGTGCCCTATCCGACCTCGTCAAGCAGACGATGGATGAGCGTGAAACCGATGGAAAATACCGCACCATCTGGTGAGTTTACTCTGGATCTATCATGTATGACCGGCTCTGATTCTATATCCTCGCAGCTACTACACGCAAGAAGGTGACGCTCGCCTCGCTGCGCAAGCTGCGGAGTGAACAGACACCGATCACGATGATGACCGCGTATGATTACCCTACGGCGCTCCTTACCCATTCCTCGGGAATCGACATGACGCTCGTCGGGGACTCTCTCTCCCAGGTTGCTTTAGGCCACTACAACACGAACCAAATCACGCTCGATGAAATGATCCACCATTGTAAAGCGGTCGCCCGGGGTGCCAAGACACCGTTCATCATCTCCGACATGCCTTTCGGTAGCTTTGAAGCGAGTGTACAGCATGGTGTGGAGAGCGCCGTACGGCTCGTCAAGGAGGGCTACGTGGATGGTGTCAAGATCGAGGGGGGAAGGGAAATCATCCCGCTTGTCAAACGATTGACCGAGGTCGGGATCCCGGTCATGCCTCATCTCGGACTACAACCTCAGCGGGCGACATCTCTTAGCGGGTACATGGTCCAAGCACGGAGCAGCGGAGCGGCTAAAGAATTGTATGAGACGGCGGTAGCGTTACAGCAGGCCGGAGCGTTTGCGTTGCTACTCGAAGCGATCCCGCACAAGGTTGCCTCGTACATCACGGACAAGCTTGACCTACTCACGATCGGTATCGGCGCGGGACCAGGAACGTCTGGACAAGTGCTCGTGGCGAGTGATGTCTTGGGTGTTTTCCCGACCGAGGAGGAGGCCGAGGTGGCAGCGACGGAACATGGTCAGCAGTTACAGGCCGTCAAGGTGGCCAAGTTTGTGCGACGGTTTGGGAATGTGGGGAGCGAGTCGAGGCGGGCGGTCAGGGAGTACATCGAGGCCGTGCGGAGCGGCGGGTTCCCGGAGATTGGCAAGGAAACGTATATGATCGCCAAGGAGGAGTGGGACGAGTTTGAGCGGTCTATGGGGCCCGGGAGGGGTTAGGGACGAGGGGTCAGGGACGCTATTTGTTCTAGAAATCGGTCCGCTATATGTGCCATAATATGTCTAAAATCCTCTAAAAGTGCTGCGGAAGTACGCGAGCAAAGTTAGCGCGGGCGGGCTGGATGTCTGATTTGTGTTTCTGCCCAGTTTCCATTTTCCAGCAGCCACCCACCGCTCCCCAGCAGATGGCGAAAGCATGGCGGCCCGTATCACCGTCATCGGACTCACCGTCGACCTGAAATGGGTATCGTGAGTGCCACTGCCCGCCCGGCGCGCGAGACCCACTGACACAGTTCCCCTCCCACCGCGCAGACTCCTCACCCTCGCCCTGCAAAATGCCTTCCTCTCCGTCATCATGCACTACTCCCGGGTGTCCGCCTCACCCGCGAAAACGTACTCGGCATACTCGGCCGTGCTGATGAACGAACTGCTGAAGGGCACCATCTCGCTCCTCATCGCGCTCAAGAGGGTCGATAATGACATGTCCATGGACGAAAGCCATGCGAGGAGCCCGACGTCCAGGGTCGTGGGCACAGGTAGTAAAGGACTCGCCGCCGAGGACCGTTCTGTGGCCTCGCCCATGCTGAATTCTCACCATTCACGGTTTGCGTCGGGAGGCAGTATCGTTCACGCACGCACCACCCCGTCCTCGTCCTTTCCCTCTCGAGCTCGTGCATACCTCGCGGCCTATGTCAAGCGTTCGCGCTGGCAACGCCTTGCGTCCGACATCTTCTCACCAGACTGCTGGAAACTCTCCATCCCCGCCATCCTCTATGTCATACAAAACAACCTTCAATATGTCGCCGCGTCCAACCTCGATGTCGCGACGTTTCAAGTCACGTACCAGATGAAAATCTTGACGACCGCCTTCTTCTCCGTGCTCTTGTTAGGAAAACGACTATCTACAGCCAAGTGGATGAGCTTGTTGCTGCTTGCGATCGGAGTGGGCATTGTGCAGATCCAGTCGACGGGCCAGTCAGCGCCAAGCGGATCCCTATGTAAGCAACTTTGGACCACAATTTTGCGTTTTCCCGACTCATATCTCGCCTCCACAGCTACTGCCTCGGCCATTAAGGACTACGTCGAACATGCCGAACACAAGGCCCTTCGATCTGAAATGCCACTACCAGGAATACCACCATTGACAACAGCTACCACCATCACTACCCACCATCACCACGCGGAAATGAACCCGTTCAAGGGATTCATGGCAGTCACCGCTGCATGCATGACTTCCGGACTCGCAGGGGTCTACTTTGAAATGGTTCTCAAGGGATCCAAGGCGGATTTATGGACACGGAACATCCAGCTGTCCTTTTTCTCACTCATCCCCGCGCTCCTACCCGTCCTGATTAACGGAAGTTCAGGGACTGGGAGCGGACTCATTGGCGTACTCATCGAGCCCTTCCGCAAGTTTAGTCTATGGGCATGGGCAACGGTGTTGACCCAGGTCTTTGGCGGATTGATCACGGCGCTCGTCATCAAGTATTCCGACAACATTCTCAAAGGCTTTGCGACCTCGCTCAGCATCATCCTCTCCTTTCTCGCCTCTGTCGGGCTGTTCAATTATCCCATCACCCCGGCGTTCGTGATCGGGAGCATGGTCGTCCTTTGCGCTACATGGATGTACAACCAGCCGGAACAGAAAAAGGCGAATGCGATGGCCGTGGGTGGACCTATACCGTCCCGCACCGACATGGCCGTACCGGGAAGTCCGATCAGACAAGACGCGCCTATTATCGGTGAAACGCCCAAGCCAAGTCGGACACCGAGCGTGGCGTCGCTCATCGGGCTCGCGAATAGTATCACACGTTCGTCAACGCCCACCGCACCGCACGGGGAACATTTACAGCCCTCCTCGATGCCGTATGTCAGCAATAATAGCAGCCATCGTAGCACGCCAACAGGGTATTATACGCCCTCGATTACGTCGTATCCTTCGTCGGCGTCCCTCGCATCTGGCACGTCATCGCCAGTGCTACAGCAGGATCCCTCACATGGCGGCGGCGGACAACACCCGTTCGGTCATCCCTCTCGTTACGGCCAGGGACATCACCTCTCGTCCGCATCGCATCGCCCACCGATACATATCAATACAAGCCATAGCAACAACAATGTGGGTGGCGGACACTACAGCCAGTCGATCGTGCTGGAACCCGAGGAGAGTATACCGACTTCGCCGTACACAGCCACGACGTCGTATTCCTCGGGTCCGAGAGCGTTGCGCGATTCACCAGTACGAGAACGGAAAGGCTCGGTCGCACGTGGGCAGAAACCCGTCATGGATATGCATTCGTACGACAAGATGAGGTAGCCACCCATTTGGGTAAACAAACATTGCGAACGTCGCTGAGCATGTCGTTTTTGTACAATGGTAGTAATGATTTAATAATATGTACAACTAGGCACACGGACCTCGCCTATCGTCTGGCGTGCAGCAGTCGCTTACGAGTACTTGGTCTTGTTAACCGATACTTTTGCCCATCCGGCTTCTCCATCGTCTTCTCCATCAGTGTCCATGCCCAACAAAGGACTCCTTCCCCGTTCCATCGACTTTTTCTTCTTTGCAGAGCTCGACGACGATGAAGACAGCGTGCTGGTAGAGCTCGTCGATTTCGCTAGCTGGGCCGAGCCCGCTTGATTTGAAGAAGTTGCTGCCAATGCGTCCAGAGACGGGGTATCTTGCGTCTCGGCACCCTCACTGACCTTCACGCCTCCGTCCTTTTTCGTCAAGAACCGCTTCAAATCGGCATCTCCCGCTTCCGCTCTGTCGACACTGTTAGCCTGCAATGAATGTGACGCCAGATGTTTCCCGGGAGACAAAGTGACTTCAACTCTAACCTTGCCCTGAGCCGACTCGTCCTGATCGACATCGTCTTTGGGAACGGAAGGCAACTTGACACCTTCAGAAGCGGGTGTCGATGTTCGGCTGACTGCATCAGGCGTTTGACTTTCGGAAACTTCGTGGATCTCGGGGTCTTGTTTGGGAACAGAGGGGAATGTTGCGGAGGCTACGTTGTCGTTGGATTTAGCATCAGTTTCGAGCGGTTCCTCGATCTCGGACGGGACCGAGGCGGGCGACTGCGGAACAGGTTCGTTTTCTGCTTCGTGTTGTTGATGCTCTTTTTGCAGCGGCGTGTCTTTTGCAGCTGATTTGACCCCTTGCTTGGCCTCGTCGTCTACGGTGTCCTCTTCTGTTATTTCGACTTTCGGCTGGACACCTGAGCTACCTTCTTCGCGTTTACCGAAAATGAGCGACTCGACGTTCGGATCCTGATCTTTTCTGTGTAGTTCGGTATCATCGGTGGTAGGGATATCCTCAATGTCTTGAACATTCTCGCTTTCTTGTGCAGCTGGAGTGGTGATATCTTCCACCGTAGTCGACTCGTCACGCGTTTCCGACGTCGCTGAGGCACTCTCCTTTGTCGTTCCGCCTGCCGTTTCGCTCGAGTTGGAAAGCGGTGTCGGGGGTTCGATCACTTCGGACGGGGTCTGCAACCCCTTGACAGACTCGCTGATGGTTTCCGGCACACCCTTCCCAGCGTTGTCCCGCGTCGACGTCGACTCTTTGTTCACCGTGTCCTGATACTGGGTAGCGTGATCGAACATGTGCTCGCGAGATTCGTTGGATAGCGGGGATTCAGGTTCCGCGCCATAATCTCCATCACCTCCATCACCTGGCGTAGTTGAGGATGGTTCCGGAGCAGTAGCCGACTTATCAGAACTGGCAAAGTCTCTGGAATCGACCGGTGTTCGGGGACTGTCCTGATCGTTACCTGCGGAGCGCGACGATTCCTCCTTGTCCGAGGGTTTCTCTCCCACTTTAGCCTTCATTTCGCCGTGACGTTGTTGTTCCAGCTCCTCAAAGCTTAGATGTCGATCACCCGTCTCTTTTTCATTTGCATTCCCTTGCTCCCGTTTCACGTGCTCCGGTCGATCCTTACTATCATCCTCCATCACTTGCCATTCCGACTTGCCCCGTTTTTCCGCTTCGTCGTGCAGCTTTTGCTTTGCCAAGCGTTGTAATTCTCGTCCCTCTTCGGTAAGCGCTGGATCATCCTCCGGTAGCTCGATATGCACCATATTATCGTCCGTAATCTGGAAATCACCTTGCGACTCGGCCTCATTGCCCTTTTTATTCATCTCGGTTTCCGTTGCATCGGGATTGAGTTCGTGGACCCGTTCTTCGTTCTGAAGCTTTTGCGTTTCAGAGGGAAGCGCAGCGGTGTCGACCATGGCATCCTCGTGCTTTCCCATGGGCATCTTCTTGCCGGAACCAAAGGCGGCGGGAGAAACGGTACCATCTGCATGAAGACTGAGTCCTCCGATGGGATGGGTTTGCGCACTAGGAATTTCAGGAAGGTGTTCCTGCGTGGGCGCCATGGTGGGTGTTCCCGTCGGTGTGGAGACATCGGACAGGTTATCCTGGTCTTCTAGAACTTGCTGTGATGCTTCATTCCTCCTCTCTGCGTCCTCTTCTGGCCCACCCGTCTCTACCCGTAACGAACTGAGGGTTCCCCTTGATACGCTGCTTTGCTCTGTTGCGGCAACGCTGAGAGATGAATTGATTCGACTAAGTGCGGGTACGGAGGAGCGGTCGGAGAGGGCGGCCTGTACGGCCGTGGAACGCGGTGATCCAGGTTCACTTACGTCGGAGCTGACGTCATTATCGTCTTGCTTATGCGGTAACGTGGATGGCACCAGGTCCTCCGCTCTAATGATAGGAATCTCGGGTTTCACCGCTTCTGATACTGAAATGCCTTGAGGATTCGAGTTGGTTTCCGGAGAGTCATCCGCCGGGATCATTTCGCGCGCTCTGGTGGGCGCATCTGTCATATCCACCGCATTCTCTTCAAGATCGGCGCTTGTCGGGTACTCTTGCTCCGACTGGCCTGATGACGGGTTAGGAACCGATTCATGGACGTTTGATTGCACTTCCTTTGACTCCACGCTGCGAGGTCGTGGAACGTCACCGCTACTCCCCGCACTCGTCGCTGAACCGCCCGTATGATGCTTTGACAGACTCGGGATCCGGTTACCGTACAATCCTCGGTTTTCACTAACCTTTCTCCCCGGGACGGGTTGAGCAACGTTCCTACTGAGCATACCGGCACTAGAAGGGTCCAGCTTGGGCAGTCGGTTTCCAATCATCCCACCACCAGTGGTGCGTGAGATGGGTCCACCAGGTGGTGGTGCTGATTGGCCGAACGCGGCGGTCGGAATAAGTGGTTTGCTGGACTCTGCATTGGCGTTGAAGAGTGCGATCCGGTCTTTCAGGCTGCCTGACGGAACGCGAGGTCGTTGACTGTCTGCACTGGCGGACGAGGTCGAAGACGGAGTTTGGAACGCTTCTAGTCGTGATTTGAGAGTTGACGGCTGAGGGGAGTCTTCAGACCTGTGGCAGATGGCTGGATGAGCGGGCTAGATGGAAAAGGTGTCCGGTTACTTACATGGTGAATGGCTACGGTTATGTCCTGCCAGCGCTGTGGCGAATTGTGACTGGTTTGGTGTTTCAAGCCATCAGCTCAGCCAAATCGCTCATTGTCCACACTCGCGCCCTCTTTTGCTTCCGACTATTCTCGCTCGCTATCTGACGTCATTATGCGGACGGTCGAATACGTCGTATCGGTAATCAAGGTGTTCGGATGTTACGCCCTATCAAACCAGGCGCATATGTGAGATGATGGAGTTTGATAACTACAGGGCATCAGTCTTTGCAAATGCTGTTCACCCAGACCCTGGAAGCATGAGAGTGAAGCGCGCAGGACGATGACCCATGACTTCTGTTTGCGAATCAACGCAAGAATGCTTCTGCAGATAGAATTCGACAGATATAAAGTCACCATCGCAAGACCTTTGACGCATCATCTCCAGGGCCTAGGCCCAAAGCCATGAAACTCCTTGATTGGTCATCCGCTTCTTAAAGAGAAGCCAAAGGCGTACAGCAAGAGGGCCGCCAACAAGGAGACGAAACTCGCATCTCTGAAACAAACCAATTCCCGAAAGCAGAACGTTCAAAAAAATAGTTATAACTTCTCCCTTTTTTGGGTTCTCTGGAAAACACGATATAAGAGAGCGTTTATGAGTTACGCCACCTTCAGTGTTTGGCGTGGGTCTGCCGATGGCAAGTGACAGATTGGCGCACACAATCACTCGACTCTCGACCTCTAGCCTTCGACACATATTCTTCCCAGATGCAGCAAAACCAGCCAAGAAATTCAGGGGATGTTCGACAAAACTCAAGAGATGTAGAAGATAAACAAGCGTTGCTCGAAACTGTGGAGAGGCTACGTTAACGATTCAACCTGTATCTCGGCACGAAGGTAAGCCAAAGGACTGGTTGGAGGAGATAAATTATACCTGATCGTGAGAAATCAGCCAAAACGAAAAGCACACCTCGAGACGTCTTATTTGGAGGAATTAGTATACATAGCACAAAAGCTAAAAGAAGTAAATGAATTCCAGGAATGCATGATTCATCGTGTGGCATGCTAATCATTGACCGTTCACAGGGTTCATCGAGAGATTTGTCAAACTCCCGTACTCGCGAGGCAAGCTGGAGCGTACTTTGGGAGGATGTTACCACAAAGCTCGAAGAGCAAAGTTGTAAGATGGCTTATATCGTTGTATTAAGAGATAGTATATATGATGTTATATAATACCAATCAATACAGTATAAGTTCTTAAGCGGGTCAGTCAAATGGTATTATGCTTCACGACTGATTGTATCGTATAAGGCAAAATTCTAACAACTGAATATAATAAGGTAGACCGCTAAGTAAAGCGAGTCTCACTATATTGCTGTTAAGTGCCTTTGCTACTATCTATAAGAAAGCTACAACTTGTTTCAATAGATACAAGTTGTACAAGTTCTTACTTATTGATTATGTAGCCAAGTCTACTTAACTGATCCTAGCGGCTCGGAGCCACGCAGTATTTATGTAATACTCACCTGTCTCAGCGACTTATAGCCTATCAATGATACTAAGTGTCTAATGACGTAAGGTCGCGACTCCTTGTACTGATACTCTAAGTATTGCACTGATGACTCAATCCAATATTGCGTGTCATCTCTAGCTGAATTTACAAGAGAGTGGCAACGATCATGGCTCTTATATAGTTATTTTGCCCCCAAGGAGCTGCTACGGACAAGCTACATATTGTTACAACACTCAGAGGGAAACGTATGCGGCGAGCCAGCACTGCGGCGCCCGGCCGTCGCACTGAGGAGTTCGGCCGCCACGCTGAGATGTTCGGCCGCCGCGCTGAGATGTTCGGCCGCCGCGCTACCTGATCACTGCACGCCATATGAATGGCCCTTTAGTGATCACTACAATTGCTCAGTCTTGTGTTAGTACAATCAAGGCGCTAGACAGGAGGAGTTAAGTAGGTCAAGGGAATGGCTCAACCTCTGGCGACAACGACGAGCCCCGGGTCGAGTCTGAACGGAGCGGGGTGTGATGTTGTGATCGCGCCAATTCCCTCTCCCACCTGCCAACTCTCGCTTCATTCCTCTCTACCGATATGACATGTAATTAAAAGATAGGAACCAATACAATGACCACTTCATGATCAACAAGCGACACCACCGCCTGAGCATCTGTAGAGAAACATATTTAGTTTTAGCAATGACGTATCAATACCATTGCTATCACATCATCGTTCTCTTCATCTGTTCTTGGTAACGTCATTAAGTTGTGTACCTCGCCCCTTCTGTACCTATGTACTTCACGGCTTCCGAACTTCACAACTTCTGAACTTCTGAACTTCTGAACTTCACAACTTCAAAACTTCATAACTTCGTTCCCCTCGGAAGACCGCACCCACTCCGGTCTCCCATGAGCAACCTTGTAGTTAGAATAAGTATATATAGGACTACATCACACTTGTATTCTGAACTAGCTACATGACCTTTTATTCACCCTTTGATTTACCTTTAATTACGAAGCTACCTTGAGTGCAAGACTTTCTCAGGATTAGCTACCCTTCCGTCTTCCACCCTTCGGTATTCGAGTATCGTCTTACGTAATAAGCCATTTGATAACTAGTGCTAGATCCCTCATACAACGGCAGCGCTATATAACGTTCTTACGTAATATAGATCACTTGCCCGCGACAGCATCTCTGCGTCGCAGCTCTGACCAAAGAGATGACCGATAAATGGATCACGACTCAGATCACCGTATGAATGACTCAGTCTCAGGTGGCAAAACGAGTTGTGGCAAATCCCCCAAACTGATATAAATACCAGCCTTTCTGGCTGAGAGTTGTATTCGCCACTATACTAATGACTCACACAAAGTAGTACTTCAATATTCAATACTATCTTACCTTCAACTTCAATAAGGATTAGCTACCCCTTTGAACTTAGGAAAGGAAGAAAGACATTGACTAGGTTTCTATGTCAATGACAAGGTTTCTTCTGTCACTCAAGGCTATTCTCTGATTGGCTCAATATTGTTACTAAGATAACGTAAGAGCTCAAACAGAGTATTATACATAGAAGGGATTTAGGCCAGCTATAAGTACAACATAGTGGCAAATTTCGAATAACTAGTTAAAGACAAGTCTAGAATTTGTACGATACAAGATAGTCAAACTAAACTAAGGCTATTACATTTTAGTTTTCAGCTATAGTACAACAAAGTACTCGAAATGATTCTAGAAGCTATTAATTACTTTACCACGGTTCTCTTATTTCTTCTACATCTCATCTTCCTGCAAAATGGGGAATAGAGGGGCAATGGCAGCTGGGTGCGCTGGAAGGACATATGCAGGTGTGCTGGGCTTGACGTCAGCCTCCTTACAACCGCTATCGAATGTACCACTGAAATTATAACATTGCTCTTGCTCTTGCATCATGGAGGAATCATCCCCCCACAAAGTTTCCTCGATGGAGGCGTCGCTATTGTCTGTAGGCTTCATGAAAGACGACACCCCGCTCAGCATGCTGCCCATGACTGAGAGTCCGGTCAGGGTAGTACTGAGTTTCATATCTGTCGATTGTTGGCTGAGCTAGAGGAGATGAAGTCGATTTGCAACAGGTGGATTGGAGGGGATGTGGGATTGCTGACGACTTGAATCGCAAACAACCAGACACATTTTCGCTCTTGCTTTATATCTCTTTGTAGAGCCCATGTTTTCGCTCCGAGACTGTGAAAAAAAGACAATTTGCGCTTCCTTTGTGGTCAACAGGAGCTTAATAAAAGGCTAGGCCCAGCAACAGCCTGCTTTACCACTTCCGAGCAGCCTTTCGAGCCGAACCGTGTGGTGGGCTGTGCTTTCAACCTCGTCAGATCATGGGTTTGAGGCCGACTCGGCCGAGTTGACGTAACAGCTGGTTTAGCAGCGTCAGTTCACTCTGCAGAGCCCTTTGCAGTAATGGACCAGCTGATATACCTTTCGCTACGCAACCTGAAGCACTGGGCCGGTGCTAAACGCCGGCACGGGGCGAAAGCTGAAACACGACTACACAGTAGACACAGGCTGGCACAATAGCCAGACCGGGTAAGGAGGCGAGCTACGTGAAATCTCAAGTTTGTTACAGTCATTGGCAAGCTGTTATGCGGCCGTGACAAGATAGGTGACTTAGTTCAGCTGTTACTGCCCAGGTAGATTGAGTCCCATATGCTTTCCTATTTCCTAAGTCAATACGGTACAAGTCACCACGGCACATTTTGTACTTGGTTTTGATGTTCAGCTGTTGTACAACAAACTATTCGAAACAATTCTACAAGCGATTAGTTACATTCCATTTTCTCCTTTCTGTCTTGCATTTCCATTTCCTGTCAGATCCGGAAGACAAGGGGAAGGGCAGGTGGGAGGGCGAAGACCGTATGCTGGGGAGTTGTGCATCGCGTCAGTCACCTTGCACCTCTGCCTTCAGTGTTTGTCTTGCAGTGGAATTTGATCCTCGCAGCCTTCCCCTGTCCACTCGAGTTCCTTCATGATGTGTCTCTTGCCTGTGCCGTCGTTCACGAATTCTAGACGGAAACTGTCCAACGGATCACCTGGATTCAAATTCTGGCAGCCGCAGTGGTGTTCCTGCCGTTGTAAGTCACGGAAATGCTCTCCTTCTTTTCCAGGGGCGGCTGTAACGCCTTTGAAAAACTGCTCCTTGCAAGCATGGAAGCTCTTCAGGCGTTCAGATTGATCCGCGGGACGGACCTCCTGCGCTGCACCTTCTTGATTGGACCCGATTTCCCCAGGATACTCAGCGGACTCATAAGTGAAGGGATCGCTACCGAATGTACCTCCGAACGCATCATAAGTTGGGCCTTGCATTATGGAGGGACCATCTCTCGACGAAGCCTCCTCGATGGAGGCGTCGCTTCTGTCTGTAGGCTCCATGACAGACGACACCCCGCTCAGCATGCTGCCCATGACTGAGAGTCCGGTCAGGGTAGTACTGAGTTTCATATCTGTCGATTGTTGGCTGAGCTAGAGGAGATGAAGTCGATTTGCAACAGGTGGATTGGAGGGGATGTGGGATTGCTGACGACTTTGAATCGCAAACAACCAGACACATTTTCGCTCTTGCTTTATATCTCTTTGTAGAGCCCATGTTCTCGCTCCGAGACTGTGAAAAAAAGACAATTTGCGCTTCCTTTGTGGTCAACAGAAGCTTAATGAAAGGCTAGGCCCAGCAACAGCCTGCTTTACCGCTTCCGAGCAGCCTTTCGAGCCGAACCGTGTGGTGGGCTGTGCTTTCAACCTCGTCAGATCATGTGTTTGAGAGCGACTCGGCCGAACTGGCGATTGGCAGCGTCAGGCCACCCTGCAGGGCGTTCCGCAGTAGTCGCCCAGCTGATATCCTTTTCGCCACGCAACCTGAAACATCTGGCTGGCGCGCGCGCTAACCTCGCGGGGCGAAAGCTGAAACACGACGACAAAGTAAACACATGATGGGAACAATGGGCCGCGCAAAGGACCCTTTGTTGATCAGGCGGTCTGATCAGGCGTCGCTGTCACCGCATCGACTCCCCGCCATCTCAGCATCGCCGTCGTCGTCGTCAGCAATGTCATCCGCTCCTGCCATCACCGCTGAGAACCCTCCCGCCACTGCGCACAAGACCGCCGTGGTTGTTGTCACGCCGGATGTTATCGAGGTGAGTCCCTCGTCTGTTTGCCTCCTATACAATATCTAGACCCGCAATCCCTGTCGAGTATACCGCTCATCCTCTGAACCGCATCACAAAGGAACCGAAACCCAGCACTTCCGAGCCCGAAACCGCTGCCGCTGCCGCCGCCGTAAGTCCCTCCACCCTCTGACATCACGGAGCAGTCACTCATGCTCCCTCCTCTTCCCTTGACAGGCAACGGACGCGGTGACCGCCGCTCCCGTAGCGGAAAGTGCGACCGCCCCGGCCCTCGAACTCGCAGAGTCTGCCGGTGTCGTTGCCGCGAAGCCTATGGCCGCTGCTGATGCCGCCGCTCCTCACACGAACACTGTCGAGTCCGCTGTCAAGTCCGCTCCTGCTGCAGTTGCGGAAACGGCTCCTGCGAAGGCTGTTGTTGTCGGTGACAAGCCACATGGTGACGCGGTCGTGTTCCAAAATGGGGTGAAAGTCGCCAATAGCGGGTTCAAGGAGATCGCGAGTGATGGGAAAGGGGAGAAAAAGGTAAACGTGATTCGAGTTGCATAGCGAATGATGTTGAAGGTAGGCGAGGCTGATCGAATCTCGCTTGTCATCTTTCTGGTCCGGCTTTATTGCTACAACCAATGGCAGGTTAAGAAATCGTTCATCTCCCGCCTCTCTGGGCTCTTCTCGTTCCAACTTGCTCCCTCAAGCGAAACCAAGGTTCGTACTGCCGTCTAGGCGCATCCTCTGCCCTTAAAAGCGCCGAAAATCTCCGGAGAACTATCACTCATCTCAGTTTCCTCGCGCATGCTTTTTGTTGTTCGCCCGGATTAGACATCTGCTCGTTCCACGTCGTCTTCTTCCTCAGATGAAGCCAACGCCTCGACCACGAACGCCAACAAGCCCCTCCCGACCATCGTCGCCACTCCGAGCACACCGACCGTCACTCCGGCAACTCCATCGAAGACCGCATCACCCGACGCCATCGCTGGCACCAGCACTCCCGCCGTCGTTCCGGCCGCTGCACCAGCTTCTGCCGCCATGAAGAGCGACCCTCCGCTGCCGAGCAAGGCGGAGAACGAGGTAGATGCGATTGCTGAGCGGGTGGAGAAGATCGAGCTTCATCATGATGTGCCGGACTTCAAGGGGAAACAAGCTGAGAAACCGGTTGTTCCGACAAAGAAGATTGATGTGGCTGATGAGGGGCACGTCGTCAAGGAAACGTGAGTCCTAGATGGAGTTGCTGGGGACATGGTGGACGGCGAGTATTGATGCGCCCTGGTTCTTCATAGTCATCCTGCTCCTGCGACCACCAACGCCGTTCTTGAAGCAAGCCCGACTTCTGCCACAACGGAGGACAAGAAGGCAGTAAGCACTTTTTACCTCCCCCCCATGTCGCGGTACTCACTCATCCTCCCCTCCCCCTGCCTCCCCTTAGGAATCCCCCGCTGCAGCAAGTCCCAAGATCCACCGCCGCATCTCCGCCCGGATCGGCCAATTCATCGACCACAAGTTCTCCCACGAGAAGAAGAAGACACCGTCCTCCCCTGCCGCTGCCGCTGCTGCCGGTAGTGACGTGGTGACGAGCGAGCAAGGGCCGGGGAAAGACAAGGAATCGTTCGTTTCTGGATCTGCTGAGCCGGGTGTTCCTCTCCCCGCAACCGCTGCTGCAGCCCATGAAAGCGTGGCCGCTGCGCCGCCCGTATTGGGTGAACCGATCAAGGTCGAGCCGATGGGCGAGCTTGTTGCCGAGGTAAGTCGTTGATACGTGGTGGTTTGATGAGGAACATTGACAGACGCTGATACTGCTGGGGACGGGTGCGTGATAGGTCGAGGACGCGGTCACTGCCAAGCCCGTCGACGTCGACTCCGAGTCCGTGCACGTGGTAAAGCCCGCTGTGGCTGCCTAGTGCGCCTTTCCAACTCTTATCCTTCTTGCACCACCGACTTGGACTTTTGCTCTCTGCCCGTTTTTGAACATGCATCTGCGATACCGTACCTTATTCTCCCCGGCCTGCCGCGGGACCTGTCTCTGTTCGGATTGTTCTTTCCTGTAGTGGTGTCTCTGCTCGTTGTACTGTACCCGTTCTATTAATACATAAGCCTGGGCAGGGACAGGACGGGACGCACCCGACCCCCGATGACGCGCGAGCTTGGGTGCCCCTGAAATTCAAAATGAAAGGAACGGCCAGGTATATAGCTTGGGGGATTCTTCCGTGTTGCCCTTTCCTCCCAGCCCCTTCTCCCCACCACCGCCATGGCCCGATTCAGGTTCAACATGCCCGCAGGCCACAAGAAGCAACCCACGGGACCCCTCGGCCGGACCCGCGCACCAATGGACAAGAAGCGGAGGAACAAGATGATCGCGAGTTACCTCGCAGACTGGGTGTTGACCATCTTCCTCTGGGTGAGTGCGGCGGAGGTCTAGCAGGGGACGGTGTAACGGACGTGCTAAAATGTGCACCGACGACCAATCAGGCAATCTTCTACCTGCTTGACAAGATCAACGGCTACCGGCGTTTATTCTCCATCACGGACGAATCCCTCGCCCATCCGTTCGCGGAAAAGGAGCGAATCCCGGTGTACGCATTGGCACTCATCGCCGGTGTGTTCCCGCTCGTCGTGATTCTCCTCACGGCAGCGTTCTACACGAGGAGTTTCTATGATGCCCAGGTCGGCGCGTTGGGCTTGGCGTTGAGTTTGGGGTTGACGGTGACGTTGACGGATATCATCAAGGTGGGTTTCTCACCCTTTCTCAATCCGTCTCTCCTTGGTTAGCTAACACTCCGTTTTCCCTCAGATCACGGTCGGACGACCTCGACCGGATCTCTTCAGTCGCTGCCAGCCGCCAGAGGCATACACCTCGAACCCGATCCACGGCCTAACCTCGTGGCATATCTGCACGCGTACCGATCTCCTAAACGACGGCTTCCGCTCCTTCCCCTCGGGCCACGCCTCATTCGGCTGGTGTGGTATGATCTACCTCGCCCTCTTCCTCGCCGCCAAAATGCACGTTCTCAATAAACGCGGGTACACGTTCAAATCCTGGATCCTCTTGATCCCCATCGCTACCGCCTCGCTCATCAGTATCTCCCGCACCATGGACTATCGACACCACGCGACGGACGTGATCGCGGGTGGGATCATTGGCACGCTCATTGCATGGTATGCGTACAGGCAGTACTACCCGGCACTTGCCGCGCCAAACTGTCATCGTCCGTATTCCCCGAGGATCGCGCACGAGGACGCACACATCACCGCGGAAGAAAACCCAGAGTTGATGGATGACGGAGATATGGCGGCTGGAGCGACCAAGACGGGCGGCCCGATATTACCCACCACGGCCACTGGTTCCTCCCTCTCAAGCAACGGTGGCGGCGGCGGCGCTTATATGCGCAACCCAGCAATCTCTGACCCTCGGGCAAGTATCGGAGACGATGCCCACCCCTACGCACAGCATCACGACTCTCGATACAGTCGGGACGACAACGTATACCCTTCCGCCACCAGTAACGCCGCCTCACCGCTCATCCCCGCTGCCGCACCGCACGCGACGCACCACTATCACCCGTCGGCGGTGACTGACCATCATGCACCGGGAGGCATCGGGTATCCGCCAACGGCGACGGCGGGTCATCCTCCGATCGATGACGGACGCGCGGGGCGGGGCGCTCAGGCTGCAGGAGGGCCGATGTTTGTCTAGATCCAAAAGTCGAGCGTTTGAGCTCTTGGAACTTGAGCATATGCCTCGATGCTGCGTTTTGTCCGTGCACGTGTGTTATTGACGCGGCCGGCGACTTCCCCATGGCTGTTGTCGGAGGTGAATGTACTGTGTCGTTTTTCCTCTTTCGTGATGTACCATTCGTATAACCAAGCCAATCATTATATATGCATATCCACACCGTCGTCTATTCAGAACTATCTACTATACTAGCAAAATACAGACTCTATATTATCCGCAAGTTACAGAATCACAAGCACACACACACACACTGACCGGCAGCGCATGTGTGAGATGACATCGATTAAATGGTACACATTATTCTACCCGATACCCTTCAAGTCAAACGCTCATCTAGTCAGACGACGCGATATAGTAATCTACGAAAAAGAGAACACTTGATAAGCCATGACGGTGCGACGACAGTCCTAAAGCGAATACTCACTGAAATTATACCTGGCGGTGCTGCTTGAGAATGTGTAGTTTGGAATAACCACCGAAGCAGTAGTTGCGCCGTTCCGTCCCTGAAAAATGATCCGCCAGCGTATCAGCAACCCTGACACGAACGCCGCCGGAAAGTAAGGACCTCGGACGTACCACTAGAACTTCCACCCCGGACCCATTTTCGAGAGGCGCCTCGAATCGATTGACGCCGGCGACACCGTTGAACGTCGTCGACTTGCTATCTGTTTTGAGGTAGACTGTTGCCGGCGCAGTAAGGTGAACCTGAGCATAAAAGTGGTCCTGGGTCTGTGCGATCAAATCGCAAAACGTATAAACCCGAGGTCAGTAAAGTAGATCTCAGAGATCGAATTCGGAATCAAACGTACACTATCTCGACCCGTAGGCGCACCAACGCTATCAGACGTCGCGGTCGCCATGGCGGAATGCGGTCGCGCCATTACAAACACCTGATCGCTGGTTATTTTCGGCCAAGAACCCGTTTTCCAGGCGGTGGCGTAATACTTGATGAGAGGGAGAATGCCCGTGTGGGGGACTGATGGTAGAGCGGGCCTTAGCCGAGGCTACTCTCGTATAGAAGGAAAAGGCTACTCACTGCCCAGGGTGTACAGTTTGCTCTCAGGAGGCTGATCACCACCGATGTCACCCACGTAGTGCGCTTCCCCGTACTATTCACCAAGCGAGATTAGTTCCTCAATACTTTTTCAGTGGTCCGAGGTGCATGCTTACATCGTTCCAGCTGATAATCTCAATCTGATCGAGTTGATTTCGCATACAGAGCAACTGTTCCAGCTTTTGCGACATCATGAAATCGTCGGAGCGATATAGCCAATTCTACAGCGGAAAAGGCAGTCAGGAACCTGCTACGGGTCAAAAAGAACCGATATCGTACACACCTTCCAGGGAAAGTGGGTAAAGAAGAGCGGCGACACAGTCGCCATCAAACGCTTCGTGCCAAGTAGCGACACCATCCCCTGGTCATCGGCCGTTGTCACATCAGCTGTGGAGCTAGGCCATGCAGCTCCCCAATTTACGAAACCATCAATATCATACGTCGGCAATTTTCCGAACCCGTCGCCGTTGTCGGTGAAAGCTGGGATAAAGTAGGTCTGACAAGAGAACCAGACGTTAGCAGCCTTAGCCTTCGTGAGGGAAAGCGCTACTCACCGAGTTCCTCAAACCGGCCATTGCGAGATTCCAGCCGGAATTCGCGCTGCTCTGACCAAATCTGCAATTTTGTCCCGCAAAAGTGGTCAGAAGGGACTTGCCGCCGTATTTGGCAGCCGCAGGGTGATTGGCATATGTCGTAATGTAGTTTTGGATAAGTCCCAAGTTTGCGGTCGAAACGCATTCAATGACGTCCATATCGGGGCTTAAGAACAGCTGTATGTAAGGCTGTGATTAGTAGGAGCTATCGTAAGCCGGTTGTTCATACTGACCTTGAAACTCGACCCGAGCTGTGCGGCAACCGCGTAAGCATCAGCGATTCGAGCGGGCTGCCAAGGATCCAAGCCAAAGTTGAGTATAAAGCCATCTCTGTAAAATCAATGTTCAGTGCGTGCCTTCGAGAAACTGAAATTAGATATGCATACATTCCATTAGCTTGAGCTAATTGTATGTCAGCCTTCCAGTCAGCCTGGGTATAAGGATATGTGTTTCCAACAATATGGCTATAACACCATCAATTAGCACGACGAATATCATATATGTCCAGCAGCGCTTACTGAGCCCAAACTTTTTTCTCTCTCGAATCACTGGCGATGCAAGTTGAGCCGACGGTGGGAGCGCTAGTCGCGACTGAAGACGTGGTCGTAGTTACCATTGTCGTGGAGCTCGTCGTGACCTGTGCTGGCGTACTTGACGCGGCCGCCGTGGTTGTCGTGCTTCGAACAGTGGATGTCGCGACGGGCGTTGAGGTTGCTGTACCGCTCAACTGCCAAACGTTCAACCTCCAGGCATTCCCGCAGATACTTTTCGCATCGCCAGCACACGCCATGGAACAGTCCGAGTCCGAGGTCTTGGCGCTGGCAGGCGGCGCGGCGAAGGAGCACCAGCATTCTCGGCCATACGCCGCTCCTGGTCACGAGCGGCACAGCGCCATCGTTAGCAATATAGACGAAATGATTTCGTGATTGATCGAGCTCACCTGCGTAGTTGTAGCCCTTGCTACGGCACGTGGATTGGCACAAGGATGGGGTCATGCTACCTGACGATGAAGAGGCATCAGGCAGAACTCTGGCGCTTCCACTGTCAATATAACAACCGAGCGCGGCTGCAGTACCGGTGGCTACAGCACTCGTAGCAGCTGCAGGCGAAGTCGTCGGCGTCGATGACTTTGATGTGGAGGTTGTCGTGGAAGGAACTGCAGCTGGACTTCCGCCGAGCGAGTATACATTAAGCCGCCAAGCTTGGCCACAAATTTTTGAGGAGTCACCGAGACATGCCATGTTGCAATCAGAATCTACAGTCTTTTGGGTAGTATCCGGGGTATTTGCTGAGCAATAACATTCGCGACCGTACGATGTACCTATGTTTGTAAGAGGCGACACCTGTCAGACCGGGCAGCCATAAACAACCGAGAATCACCCTCACCAGCAAAATTGTAGCCTTTGCTCATGCACGTTGTCTGACAGAGCAACGGTGTCATGCTCGTCGTGGAGAAAGAGTATGCAGGAAGCAACCTCGGACTGCCCGAGTCCTTGTAGCATCCCATGGAAGAGGCAACGCTAGGAACGTATGTGTAGAGCGTTGATTTATAGCCATTTCCGCATTGCTCATCGGTGGCTCCTGCACAGGGCATGTCGCAGCCTGTAGTGACGGCTCCGGTTCCCGCAGCTGTAGGTCACAAAAATGGTCAGTTCGCGCTCATCTTGCAATAGGCTGCAAGTTAAGCCGAGAGTGTTGCTCACTCAAAGAATTCCCACAGTAACACTGTCGTCCGTACTGAAGAGCTGTCAATAACGTAAGCCATACATTCGAGGATCAGCAACAATACTGATTTTGTGTGAAAGACAGTGGTGCATACCGGCAAGTTTCTGTGATTTCAATGTCGTGGCACAGCTATCAGTCCTGCTTCCAGTACAAGCGTAATGCCCAAACTACTCACAAAACCTTTTGACTGACAAGTCGTGATACACAAATTCGTAGTCATGGCTGAGCTATCAAAGCTATATCCTTGCAACCCTCTTGGAGATCCAGAGTCAGTCACACAGTTCGTGTAGGCCCACCCGTCTGGTATGGATGTCGCTCGCGAGTGTAGTGCGAGGGAAGCTCGCCGGCCTCGAGGCGATTGACGCGTCCAGGTGTGAGGTAGTGCTTGTACATGCTGCAGAAGGGCAATTGCGCAAAAGGCGTGAACGATAGACAGCAGGTGGTTGCCAAACATCCCGGTTGTCGTCGTGAGCTGAGCTTTGTAGTGTTGGGCAAATCGACGGTGACAGAAGGCCAGCTTCCAGACGTGGTCGATAAAAGGAAAGACTGCTTGACACTGAAAGAGAGAAGCGAACTGGGATGAAGAAGGATACTAGGTATAGGATTGATGATTGTGTCTATCTGCTAACATGGCATGCATGATATAAAAGTTACTTATCATAGTCTCCTCATACACGTTGCATACTCGTCGGCGTCCTCGCCACTCCAGCCACGATCTTTCGCTACCGGAATCTCAAGGCTCAGATTGCAGTTCCGTGAAGATTGCTCCTGAGTGATCGCTACGCCCAAATTCTGATAGATCCGAGAATGCTTCGACATGTCTTAGCCACTGTGTTCGCTTTCAGGGCCGTGAAGACTGCTACAACGCTGCAGACTCTGCCGTTCTGCGCGACAGAATAACAACAACAACAACCCCGATGCCTGGAAAGCCTATTCTGCTAGCAGAGAAGAGGCTTCGATCGCTCGGGTAGCAATTTGTTTTTCCAGATGGCCGCCGCAGGCGGAATGCGGACGTACCTCCAGGTGCCTGGATTCGCGTTTCATGTGCCTTTACCACAAAGGCACATACACAGGTTACGATCGCACCCCGCAGTAATTCTTCTAAAGCCCCCGGAATTGCCAGCTAATTGCCCGGACATGTGAATGCAGCCATCGGCAATATCGCGGAATCACGTCTCGCACTTTGTCTTTCATGGAGTCAAAGTCAGCTATAAAGTCTATCTTTCCCATTGAGATCCATCAAGTCGGCTTAATTCCGCTGCAGAGTTGGGAGTCTGTTGGCGCGCTATTGGAGGCTGGCGCTGATCGCAGTGACATTTCCTACCTTGGGCTTGTGACTTGGCTACGATCATGACGATACGTAACTCGTTAGGTCGTGTCGCATTAGGCAGTAAAACTCTCGAACGGCACGAGTTCGTTCGTCGGTTGACATGATTGCGCGATGGTCCGCATGACGTCTCAACGTCGAATACACATTCTGGAAAGTCAAAGCTTGATGTAGGCCCCGAAAGTGAATTACTGCATAGCAATGATGGAATTGCGTATGCTTTCTTTCGACTGCCTTCCGAATTTCACGCGCATTAACCAAGAGGCGGAACTCGTCAACCAGTTTGTAACAAGAAAACATGCTTGATGCGTACAAGTCAGCTCTGCTGGCTATGAAAGAACGATACATGCGAGCGAGTCTTGCTAGCTATCTTGAATTCTTGATCGAAGCCCGCGGCCGATCTATCCTCTTGGAGTCTTTAGCTCAAAATAGGAATGGTACAACAGCTCGCGTAGATTGAAGAGAATGAATGAATTGACCACCGGCGCCTGCATGGAGACTGCATGGTAGGAAACCCATCGATCGGCGCGGTACATAACCTGGGCTGTCGCGAGCGAGATATAATGGTGTAACACGACTGGATATTACAATTGTTTTGTGTAGCCTTGCTTTTTTATGGTGTAGGGAGGGGAGGGAAAGCGAAATAGACTCTGCAGGTGACTCCCTCGCTACCTCCCTATCACTTGGCGTAACCTTCCTGCCGCACCTCCTCATAGTCGTCGCCCAAAAGGAATCGCCACAGCCCTTCGGGATCCTTGTAGTCATGGTGAATAACGCTGACGAGCCACGCATTGTCCGCGATCCCTTGCAATAATTTTCGAGATGCCGATCGGAGAGGGTACAGTCGGGACCATTCGGTCCATATCTCAAAGGCCTCCTCCTACGCGCGCGCAATCAGAAACGGCTTAGTACACAGGATTGATGAGCGGACAACCGCGGGACGTACCTTCCAAGCGAGGAACGACTCTTCCTGAATCTGTGTGGACGTGACGATTTCCTGGCCGGGGAAGACGGCCCATGTAACGGAGTTGACGTCTTCTTCTTCCAGGTTGCTTAACAAGTCGCCCTACAAGTCGGCGGTGCACAGTTCAACATCAAGGACCCGCCTGACCGCCAGCCCGCCCGCACCGGCCGACTCACATGCTTGTTCCCCGCATAAAACTTGATCACTCCTCCCTCACCAGCGCTCTCGATCCGCGCCGCCAACTCCTCTACCTCCTTCCTACTCGGCACGAAAAACTCTACAAAACTCTTCTGGAACACGTACCCCCCTTTGGGGCCGAATCCATGAATCGGATCGTCGCTCCGCGCACCGTCGACTGCCGGTTGCGAGCCGACGGTCCACATTTGCTTCGCGGGCGAGTTGAGGTGAACGAGGTAGTGCAGGATGTTTTGTGATTCCGGAGAGATCGGGAGGTCGCAGAATGGTGTGGTCGGGGTGTTGGGGGACGATCGCAGGTAGGAAGTGAATAGGGCCGAGAGAGATTCCGGATCGACGGGTGCACCCCAGTCTTTCAACGCTTGCGTCGGCTACTCAGCCCAAGCAACCATCAGCATGCCGCCACTCAGCGTGCCCGTCCCTCGACTCACTGTAACTTTCAACCCATTACCATACCCATCAATTTCACCGTACGCTGGACTCCTGACATCCGTGAACCGTCCGTTCGGATACTCGTCCCAGTCCTCGACGACGCCGGCACCGCCAGCAGACGGTGCGGACTGATGCGGTCCCTTGCTCGGTTCGTCCGACATCAAGCCACCTCCAGGGTGGTGCTGCTTGCGATGCTTGAACCCGTTCTCGGCGATCGTCGCTGCTTCCTGAGGAGAGATGCTCAACTGCATCAACTGCCTAGACGGGGACGTTCCCAAGGTAGTCGGATCGCCCGTGTTGGGCGCCATGGTCTCATTCTGATCGATCAACCTGTTCCTGTGCTCCCCTTCCGCTTGGCCATTCTCCTGTCCGTCTTGCAACTGCCGACGCGCCCCCACGACCCAGCCCAGGTTTTCCATTATCGTGCGCACCGACTTTTCCAGGTTGAGCGTGCAGAAGTGAACGCCCTGGACGTTGGGCAGGTTGGCAGCGAGCAGACGCTGGATCATTTTCGTTGCAAGGGCGATTCCGTACCGCTTGACGGCTGCATCGTCCGACTGCCGAGATGACTCCCAGGGTTAGCGCGCCTTTCCGACATTTGAAGATGTGCGCGGGAACGCACCTTGATGGGATCCAAGTCGTCCATGATCTCTTTTGGCACCGGGCACTTGCACAGATTGATCAGCCGTCTGAACGAGGCGTAGTTTTGAATCGGCATAAGCCCGGGTATGATGGGTACGTCGACGCCTTTTGCGCGCAGACAGGCAGAGTTAGACCTCGCTATACGCACTTGCCACCTGCCCCTACCACACACGGACGGACGTACCTGCGCGTCTCACCGTCTCCACCCATCGGATGAAGCCATCCACATCATAGAACAACTGGGTAATAATGAAATCGGCCCCGGCGCGGACTTTTTCCGTCAAGAAATGGATATCCGATTCGGGCGTGGGGGAATCGAGGTGTGGCGTTGGGTAACCTGCCGGGTGGGTCGTTGCGCCACAGCGTATTACGTCAGATGCCTCCGAGAGACCTGTGAGGCGCGCGGTGAAAACGTACCTGCGACACCGATGCAGAACCAATCCCCATCTTCCCTATTCCGAATATACCTCACGAGATCCTCGGCATACGTAAATTCATCCTCCTCATCGCCCGATGAAAACTCCTCATTGAGCATGTCCGCAGGGTCCAGCTCGCCCGTGGTGTCGTTCTGGGTGAACGACGTGGACGAAGGGCCCGGTACCGGACGATATTCTTCTTTCCTGGGAGGGTCTAAAAGGGGGAGAGAGTGATGAGATTGCGGAATGGCAACAGCTTGGGCCGCGGAATGCGACGGATCTTGGGCTCAGCTGACGCCAGATCTCTCGTGGCGACGTCCCCAGTCTCTGCCCTTTCAATGCTCTCGCAGCTGCGTCAGACGCCGAGTCGAATCGAGCCGCTCGCGCAGGAACGACGTCGCCTCGGAAAGCCAAATGCACGGAAGCTCAGCCGTTGGCCTCGGCTAGCAACGACATTGACTCTCGCGCGACCTGCCGCTCGTGCAAACATCCCGTTCCTCACATGTAACGAATCCACTCAGCCTCACTCATCGAAACTCACCTCCCCTCAACGCGAGAATGTTCTGTATCCCCAACTCCTTGCATTTCTACACCCACACACGAAAACAGGAACAACAGGTTAGCGTCTGCCTGGCTCAACTGGGTCTGGGGCGGGGACGATGGCCTCGGGAGGGAGCTTGTCCTTCCTCGGAAGTGTTCTCGCGCTTGCACGCTCGATAAAGGCGACTTGGGGTCCTGTGTCCTTGTTGCCTGCGGCGCAGACACTGATCGGAGGAGACTCGCTTCGCGGGGGATGCTCGCTTCGCTCGGGGAAGACTCGGCGAAGGCGAATACTCTCGGGCGGCCTACGCCGCCCTCGGAGGGTCCGTCGTCCCTCCCTCCCCGGCCCTCCGGGCTTAGTGCCTGCGGCGCTCCGCTCGGCGCTCCACTCGGCGCTCGTCGGACGTCGCCGGACTCACCGCCAACGCGCTATCCACCAGCTTCCTGCCCATATTCGTACAAGTCAGATGCAACACCACCTGCACGCTCTCCTCCTTCCCATCCTCCCTCACCAGCCTAACAATCTCATGCGCCAACTCTAGACTCTTCACTGCGGTGGAACCCCCTGCGCCCCACGTGACGCTGATGGCTACGGGCGGACGCAACGGGTCGCTGATGAGACGGTGGATGCGGTCGAGCAGGTTGGCCAGGCCCTGGGGCGTGCGCGGCGGGAAGAACTCGAACGTATGGAAGGGCTCGGCGGCCGGGATGAGCGCGGTGAGCTTCATTTCGGGTCGGGCGGGGCGGGTGCCAGGTGAAACGCCGGTTGGTCGGGCAGAGGTGAAACGCCGGTTGTTCGGGCAGAGGTGAAACGCTTATCAAGCAGACACTCCTTCGGGCAGAGATGAAACGCACTCAAGTGACGTGATACCCGATCGGATCTGGCACGGGCGGATTAGGTAACCACTCTGTATGTGGAGGCACGCGTCCCCGGCGGCCCAGCGTCCCTGCGCCTGCGTGCAATCCCTCCCTCGCTCGTGATCAGAAGGGCCAGGCCTTGGCGCTCCGTCCCTCCTGCGCCCCAGCCATGCCCGTCGAGATGGCCCAGATATCACGGGAGGACGCCTCCTCGATCGTACGCCCCTTCCCCGCGCTGACCCCCCGCCCGCCGCGCTGACCTCCCTCCCCCGCCCAGGCCGGCTGGATCTCCATCGCGTGCTGGGTCATTGTCTATTCCCCGCAAATATGGGAAAACTATCAGCTCAAGTCGGGCGAGGGGCTCAGTGTGGCGTTTGTTGTGCTCGTACGTCGCCCGGACAGGGGGGAGCGCACCGCGAGCTGACCGTGTGTCCTTCTTGGTATCCTGCAGTGGTTGATCGGCGACTTGACGAATCTCGCCGGGGGAGCAATGGCGCATCTTTTGCCGACCATGATTATTCTCGCCGTGTACTATACGGCGTGTGATTTGGTGTTGCTTTTCCAAATTTACTATTAGTGAGTCGGCCGACGTCCGACGAGCGCCGAGCGGAGCGCCGAGCGGAGCGAGGAATGCTCGACCGAAGCGCCGCAGGCACTAAGCCCGGAGGGCCGGGGGAGGGAGGGACGACCGACCCCTCCGAGGGCGGCGTAGGCCGCCCGAGAGTAGTCGCCTTCGCCGAGCGCGCAAGCGCGAGAGAACCTTGGGGGAGGGAGGGACGACTGACCCTCCGAGGGCGGCGTAGGCCGCTCGAGAGTAGTCGCCTACGACGAGTCCTCCCCGAGCGAAGCGAGTCTCCTCCGATCAGTGTCTGCGCCGCAGGCTACGAGTCCAGAGGACACCGAGGCCGTCTCACAGTGCCCGCGCCGCAGCCGACGCTCTCCTCCTCGTCTCCACCTTGGCGCATCTCCTCTCGGCCTTGACACCGGCGCACACCATTCTACCAACCGCTCACTTACGTATTGTTACCCTTCTTCCTCCTTTTCCTAGCCGCGCACAACGCCGTCGCGCCTTTATAGACCCAGAACGGCGTCCCTTGACGTCCTCCCTCCACGATGGGCATCACGATGGGCATCACGATGGGCATCACGATGGACACCACGATGGGCACGCGGCCTCCGCGGTCCCGAAACCCCTGGTGCCAGGATGGATCCGATACCCGCTCCTCCTGCTGTTCGTCTCCTCCGTTGGTGTGGCGGCATGGTACGCCCAGTCCTTCACTTCGCAGCCGAACGGGGGCGGCGGAGGACCTATACATGCTCCTCGCCCTTCTCATGGGCACCGTCACCATGGCCACCACGCCGGACCGCCGCCGACAACGTTGCCGCCCCTCGTGGGTAAAGTTCCGTTGGAGTGGAAGAGCCAAGTGTTGGGGTATTCCAGTATGGCGCTGTATATCGGTAGTCGGATCCCGCAAATTGCGCATAATGCGTGAGTGCTCGCGTTGTGGCGGTACCACGCTCGGGGAGGCTAATCAACCAGGTCTTTCGCGCCGGGTGTCATGGTAGCAAGACCCAATGCGAGGGACTCAGCTTGTCCCTCTTCTTCTTCTCCATATCGGGCAGTGAGTCTCTTCCCCGCGTCGTTTCCCGTGCAAAACGCTGAACCCCACCGCCCTGACAGATATCACCTACGTCGCCAGTATCCTGCTGAAGAGCACGGAAAAGTCGTATGTGGTCGCCAACATCAGTTGGCTGATAGGTACGTCACTTTGCTTCCCCTCCTATCCCAAACGAGCCTCCTAACGCCCCTCCCTCCGATCCAATCAATCATCAGGGTCCGGAGGCACCGTCTTCCTCGACTTGATCGTTCTCGGCCAATTCATCTACTATAACTCGCTACACAACAAGCAAGGAGGGCGGGACGAGTACATGGATGATTCGGATTCGTCGGATGACTAGGCGGTGGGCGATTGTGCGAGGCGAGGGGCGAGCGGC
Organism: Naganishia cerealis; assembly: GCA_030039265.1. Taxonomy (NCBI): domain Eukaryota; kingdom Fungi; phylum Basidiomycota; class Tremellomycetes; order Filobasidiales; family Filobasidiaceae; genus Naganishia; species Naganishia cerealis. The sequence continues at coordinate 69,009 of JASBWR010000079.1, forward strand.
TCACGCAGTCTCTTAGCCCCCAGGAAAGTACATACAGGTTACCAAATAGCACCACACGCATTGGCATATAACGACTTCATTCTCCTTCATAACTCATGTTCACCTTTATGCATGAGGAACGGTACCTCGTCTTATATTATTCTAGTTACATAGTTGATGATGTATATATTATTTGCATTGATAACGTCGTATGTGGTCGCCAGGCACCGAGAGTCTGACCTCAGATACACGGCACTGTCCCGCCTGGCACCCGACTGCCAATACATGACCACCGTCAAGCACCGCTCAAGAACAGAGCAGAAGGAAGTGGGTGATGACGGCTTTGCTCGCGATCCAAGTGGTTCTACTGTCCATCTCATAGACATTGTCACATTACGGCGACGCGTCAATCTTAATGACCGCGGGATCGCGTTCAAGCCTTCTTCGACGCGTTTTACGGCAGCTCATCTTCGCTGTGCATACGTTGAGTGCCCCTCCTTCTTCCACAGTCCCGCCATACAACCAGCAGGAGCAGAGAAGCTCTTTCCAACGACCGCAGCTTCCCACGATGTCGAAACGAGGCGGAGGCGGAGGTGGGCGGAACCCCATCTTTGGCCTGACAGGCAGCATGGGTAAACGTGGGGGAGGACGAGGTGGATTCAACACTCGATACACAGGCCGGAAAGGTGGACCTAAACGGACCGGCGGAAATGCTAATGAAGGGAATGCAGGGGACGTTGTCCTCGATCGAACGGATGATGGCACCGCGGCTCAGGAGCGGTTCGAGGAAATCGCAGCGGCGGACGAGGTAGACGAGAAACTCGGATTCTGGAGATTTGACAGTGGCAAAGTCGATGGAGAAGACAAGATTGGATGGCTTGTCAATATGCATCAAGTAAGCTTTCTGTGCAGCATCGCGTGAACGACGTGCTGATCTCAACGTTCTGTAGACCTTGTTAAAGTCCGAGTCCCACGCCGGAGGCCTCGCCGCAGTTGACTATTATTTCATTCAAGAGGATGGAGGCATGTTCAAAGCCACGGTGGCTTTCGAGCCGTACTTCTTCGTCATCTGCAAGGTGTGTCTCCATTCGCAGCTCGCAATCGTCGGCCTATCCGATTAACCATTCGTGCGTTATAGCCCGGTACGGAAGGCATAGTGGAAGAGTGGCTTATGAAGAAATACGAAGGTCTCCTCATCCGAGTCGACAGAATCAAAAAATGGGATCTATCAATTCCCAACCACCTGTTATCGGCGCCGCCAGTTCACCTGCGTCTCAAGTTTCACAACACACAGGATCTTCAGTCAGTACGGCGGGAACTTTTAGCTCTCTCAAGATCAAACTCCTCGAAATTGGATGCTATGAGCGCATACGCGGATGTCGTCAACGGGTTCGAGAATGGTGAAGGAATAGACGGTGATGACGCCGGCATGGCATCAATGGCAATTGGCATGGACGACGAGGAAGGTATGGATGGTTTCGGAGGAAGGGCTGGCACGGAAGGTGGTCGGCCAGATGGAAAGGGCAAGGGAAAGGACAAGGACCCAAGTGAATGCATCATGGAATTAAGAGAACATGACATTAACTACTACTTGCGAGTAGCCATTGATCTGAGTGAGTGCCGGCATCTCCCGGAGTCACGCTGCTATAGCTAACCAGTACTCACAGATGTCCGGGTCGGTCTCTGGTATACCGTCAAATCCCAAGGAGGAACAACAACTCTAACACATATTCCTGAGCGAGTAAAACGAGCCGAACCAGTTGTTATGGCGTACGATATCGAAACCTCCAAGCAGCCTCTCAAGTTCCCGGACCAGCTTACGGATCAGATCATGATGATTTCCTACATGATCGATGGACAAGGGTTCTTGATTACAAATCGCGAGATCGTCAGTGAAGATATCGAGGATTTCGAGTATACGCCAAAGGACGAGTATGAAGGAGAATTCATAGTATTCAATGAAGCCGATGAGGTGCGAGAAATCCTGCTTTGAAACAAGAGGGCGATTGCTAACTACTTGGGTACAGGCATCTGTTATCCGAAAGTGGTTTGAGCACATCAGAGATTCCAAGCCAACAGTCATGGCCACATATAACGGCGATAGTTTCGATTTTCCGTTCGTTGAAGTGAGAGCCAAAATCCATGGAATCGACATGTATACCGAGACGGGCTTCAAGAGAGATCAGGAAGACGAATTCAAGAGCAGGAGTTGTGCGCATATGGATTGTTTTCGGTAAGCTTTCCATGTCAAACCGTTGTTCAACCAGAAAGCTAAGGGACTCCTTTTCAGATGGGTAAAACGGGATTCGTATTTACCGCAAGGAAGTCAAGGCTTAAAGGCTGTCACTACCGCGAAATTGGGCTACAATCCTATAGAACTGGACCCAGAACTGATGACTCCGTAAGTCGCGCACAATGTTTCTGACGCTACGGTACTTACTCCTCACAAAATGCTCCAGGTATGCCATCGAGCAGCCCTCGATTCTAGCTCAGTATTCCGTTTCCGATGCGGTAGCCACCTATTATCTCTATATGAAATACGTTCATCCTTTCGTATTCTCCTTGTGCAACATCATTCCCTTGAACCCAGATGAAGTTTTGAGAAAGGGTAGTGGAACATTGTGCGAAACATTGCTCATGGTGAGTTTTGAATCACTAATAGAGCCATAGTAGTATTTGACAAGTTGTCCTACAGGTCGAGGCCTATCAGGGAAGTATCATCATGCCAAATCGACACGAAGAAGCCCATGGCGCCACTTACGAGGGCCATCTTCTTGCGGCCGAAACGTATGTCGGCGGTCACGTAGAAGCCTTGGAAGCGGGTGTATTCCGTGCGGATATTCCGACGCAATTCAAAGTCGTTCCTAGCGCAATGCAAGGTCTCATCGACGATCTCGATGCAGCATTGCAGTTCAGTATTGTCGAGGAAGGGGGTTATACACTAGACGACATCGAGAATTACGACGAGATCAAAGGTCAAATACAGGACGCTCTCGAGACGATGCGCGACAACCCAAATCGTTTCGACAAACCTCTGATCTATCACTTGGACGTAGCAGCCATGTATCCGAATATCATGTTGTCAAATAGGCTTCAACCGGATTCAGTGAAAGAAGAGGCGGCCTGTGCTGTTTGCGATTACAACAGAGTCGATAAGGAATGCGATCGACGGATGGTGTGGTCTTGGCGAGGAGACTACTTCCCCGCGAAGCGAGACGAGTTCAATATGATCAAGCACGCATTGGATCAAGAGACGTTCCCCGGAAAGTGGCCGAACTCACCGAGGCGCAGATTTAACGAATTGCCCCCCGGGGAGCAATCCGCTCTAATTCACAAACGGCTGGGGGATTACTCAAGAAAGGTTTACCGCAAAACACATGAAACCAAAGTCGTCGACAGAACCGCCATCATTTGCCAACGGGAAAATCCATTCTACATCGACACTGTGAGAGCTTTCCGAGACCGTCGTTACGAATACAAAGGAAAGCACAAGTCGGCGAAAAAAGATCTCGACAATGCATTGGCTGAAAAGCTTCCCATTACCGAAGTTGACGAGGCCAAAAAGATGATCGTTTTATACGACTCACTACAACTCGCTCACAAGTGTATCTTGAACTCTTTCTACGGATACGTCATGCGTAAAGGTGCCCGATGGTATTCGATGGAGATGGCTGGTATCACCTGTCTCACAGGAGCGAAAATCATTCAGATGGCAAGACAACTAGTAGAACAGATTGGCAGGCCGCTGGAGCTCGACACTGACGGTATTTGGTGCATGTTACCCGGCACATTCCCCGAAGATTTCGACTTTAAACTCAAGTCTGGCAAGAAGTTCCGGGTGTCATATCCCTGTACTATGCTCAATCACTTGGTTCACGCACAGTTTACGAATCACCAGTACCATGACCTCAATGCAGAATCGGGCGAGTACGCCGTCAAGAAAGAAAACAGTATCTTTTTCGAACTTGACGGTCCCTACAAGGCGATGATTCTTCCGTCTTCGAAAGAGGAAGACAAGCTATTGAAGAAACGATATGCGGTATTCAACTTTGACAATTCGCTTGCCGAGCTCAAGGGCTTCGAAGTCAAGCGGCGAGGAGAATTGCAGCTTATTAAAATTTTTCAGTCCCAAATCTTCGACAAATTCTTACTCGGCAGCACAACCGAAGAGTGTTATGCAGAAGTCGCAAAGGTCGCCGACCAGTGGTTAGATATCCTACAAAGCAGAGCATCCAGCTTGGATAACACGGAACTGGTCGAACTCATTGCCGAGAACAGAAGCATGTCTAAGACATTAGCCGAATATGGCAGCCAGAAATCCACCTCGATCAGCACAGCACGGCGACTCGCCGAGTTCCTTGGTGAACAAATGGTGAAGGACAAAGGTCTTGCCTGTAAATTCATCATCTCCGCCAAACCACTAGGCGCCCCTGTTACAGAGCGAGCTGTACCAGTTGCCATTTTCGAAGCCGAGGAAGGAGTCAAGCAGCATTTTCTGAAAAAGTGGCTCAAAGACAGCAGCTTGACTGACTTTGATCTGCGAGCGATCTTGGACTGGGGTTATTACGAGGAACGACTTGGGTCGGTTATTCAAAAGCTGATCACCATTCCCGCCGCATTGCAAAAGGTCAACAATCCGGTACCTCGAATTCGACATCCAGATTGGCTGCACAAGCGAGTTATGGCAAAGGAAGACAAGTTCCGACAGCACAAGCTTACAGACATGTTTGGGAAAGCTGTGCCGACAGGAGCCAATGCAGGCGGCGATATCGAAGACTTTGGGAATGCTCCAGACAAGACTTTGATATTTGGTCGCAGGATGGCTGTACACAAGAAGAAAAAGCAGCCTGTCGATGAGGAACCAGAGGTAGAAGAAATTCCTCCCGACCCCAAACTCGACTATCCTGGATGGTTGCGATGTATGAAGAAAGTTTGGAAAGCCAGGAGGGTGGCAAATGCGAAACAAAGCAAATCATCCGCGCCTGTTACATCTCGATCAAAAGTGCCACTAAAGGCCATGTTCCAGCAACAGTCTTTCGGCATGTCCAACAGTCAATGGGACGTGGTACAAATTTCGCCTACGAATCGACCCGGTGAATTCAAATTATGGCTTGCTATCAACTCTAGCTTCCAATGCGTCAAGCTGCATATTGCAAGGGAGTTTTTCTTGAACCTAAAGAAAAAGCCGAAGAAGGGAACCTTTCATCCTAGCTATGAAGCTATACCTATAGCGCGCACGCTACCTCGGAACCATCCTAGTCGGCACTTGTACAAAATCACTGTCAACGAGCGGGTCTTTGTCGAAGAGGAATCGCACTTTTCGGGCCTCATCAACCATCCTAATGTCGACGGCGCGTATGAATTACAGGCAAGTATCGTTCGTTCCCGTTGCAGGCCATACTGTTTGACTGATATTCCTTTCCCTACAGGTAACTCCAATTGTTCGGGCCCTGCTAGGCTTTGGGACGTCATGCGCAATCAGACCTGGAGTCAAAGGCGGTTTAAGTCGAGGATTAGACCAAGGTTTCACGCTCGACGAACTGGAAAATGCAGGCTCGACACTCAGTCGCCATCGCTACTTGAATCAAGGAGAAGGCATGCGTTACATATACCTTCATCATTCGATGATGGACGGTCGACATCTGTACGGTCTATTCGTTCCAGGACGTGAACCGCGAATTTTCCTGGTCGACTCTGCTCGGAATCGACCACAAGTGCCAAATCCATCGAAAATGTATGCCGAGGTATATCGGAATCTACCCGAGTCAGTCTTACAATCCAGCCTGATCACGTACCCGGAAACAATCTCGCCAAGCTTTTCTGCCCACACATCTGAAGCTGCAGCGCTAAAAGCGCTTGCAAAGGAGCTCAGCAATCAACGTCGAGGCCCAAACATTCTTGTCATTCGTTCTCCTCAAGATGTTGGTCACTTCTATGTTAAGCACAATATCTTTTCCGAGTTCCCGATCATCATGGCTGCCCTGCATGCGGACGACGTGAACTCTTCGCTCATGTGGATTCTGCACGCAACTAAGGCGATGGTGAGGGACTACTGCAAATTGAGTGGCTGGTTGAAGAGTCAAATCGAGCATGCGGAGCATTACGATGTCCCTCTAGGAGTAAGTGTCTTGCTGTATCCATCGTATGAATCGTCCTGACTTTGTCGACTACCCTAGAATATCCCTCCCGACATGGGCTTGTTTATGGCAGACATCGACTTTGCGCGTCGCCTGCATCGTCAAGACATGGTGCTCTGGTGGTCAATCGGTTCCAAGCCTGATCTAGGAGGAAGCGAACAAGATCAGAATAGTCAACAGGTAGAAGAAAATATTCTACCGCAGGTTTCGGTCCCAGGATGCTACAACAATGCGGTATTAGAAGTGACCATCGACGATCTTGCTATCAACGCCATTCTTCAGTCCGCAATCGTCAACGAGATGGAGGGCAGCGGTTCGGGTTCCATGGCATTCGACTCTGCATCTCACAATCTTGACGAATACGCTAAAGGGTCTGCGCATACTGCTGCCATGTTGGGCGACGCTGTCTTGCCCACTCAGACGTTTGCCATTCTGAAGAGCATGGTGAGAGCGTGGTGGACTGGTCACGCGCGAGCCAAAGTCGGCAAACGTAAAACCAAAGTGACAGACCTCGCTGTGAATCACTTTTGGCGATGGCTAAGCAGCAGCACATCGGCCATGTACGATCCAGCGTTGCAACGGTTCCTGTACAGTTTGATGCGGAAAATCTTCCTTCAACTACTCGCGGAGTTCAAACGGCTGGGTACACAGGTCATCTACGCCGATTTCAACCGAGTCTTTTTGCTGACTTCCAAGCCGGACGCCACAAGTGCATATGCCTTTGCGCAGTATCTCGTCAGCGCAGCTACGTCGCAAGAGCTATTCCAAGATATTTCCTTCGAAGTTTCGCACTTTTGGAATTATTTGGCTTGGATGGATATTGCCAACTTTGGTGGAGTCAAGATCGCCGCTGCCGAAGCCGGCAACCCAGGCGCGAAACCGTCCGATACCATTACGATGGACTGGAATATTCAAGCCTATCTTCCACCTGGTATTCAGCCCTACTTTGAAACGCAAGTTGGAAACTTTATCTTTGCGATGTATAGTGCAAAGAAAAAGGCATCGGATGGGCGGACTCCGCTCAAAGTGATCCATGACTTGAATAATACCGCCATTACGGATACACCTGCAGTGGCAAAAATCAACCCGGCCAAGGTGAAGGAGATCGCGGCTGCTCAAGCGAGCATTTCGCATCAATTGACCCGAAGGCTGTTATCGATTGTGTCCAAGCTGAAGAAACGTCAAGCCGCAGCCGCCACTGATCCCGCAGAAGCCGAGTTGCTGACCTTCCCATTGCTACCGGGACAAGTTACGACGCCGACAAATCCGACTTTGGAATTCATCAAGTCTGTCTGCGCTGTATTCGCCTTGGCAAAGGAATTCAGCGTCGAAGTCCAAATTCTCAAGCGCAACTTGCTGGATCTCGTCAACGTGCGGGAATTTGCCGACGAGGCCTTGTTCAGGAACCCATGTGGGCAACCCTTGATCCTGCGCATGGTCATTTGCGAAAAGTGTTTCGCATGTCGAGATGTAGACTTGTGCAGGGATCCGGATCGACTGCCTATCGTAACGCCGGAAAGGAAAGGGTTGGAGATTCTGCCGCCCATGCGGAAGACTTGGGCTTGCCAGGTGTGTTTGGGTTCAGCTCGAGCGGCTCGAGATGATATTGACTTTCTTCTGCTCCTAGGTCTGCTCAGAGGAATACGATCGCACTCAAATTGCAAAACCTTTGATTGAGCTGATCACTAAGATTCAAACAGCATATCAATTGCAGGACGTGAGTGCGATTGTCGCTAAGGAATTCGAAAGGACACTGAAATCTGATCCTTTCTATCTCTCCAGCTTGCATGTACCAAATGTGGCCAGATCAGAAGTGACAACTTGGCATCGACGTGCAACTGCGGAGGAGCTTTCCGAACGACTGTTAATAGGGTTGATCTAAAGCGGAAATTGAAGAGCATTCTCAGCAGTAAGTTGTTTCGTTTAGCAGATAGATAGAGACGTTCGCGTTCTAAGCTTGCTTGATGAACAATAAATAGTCACCGACTACCATGGGCTGGATTTACCAGGGGCTTATGTTCAATCGATACTAGCACAGTGGTGATAGTCGCAGGTTCTGAATAATTTCATCGAGAATAGTTGTAGGCCAAACAAGCCGTCCTTTAATTCACTTCACACGCAACATTGCATTATTTCCTTCACTCCTATGAGCGATATAATGTCCACAAGACACCAGGTCTGGTGCAATGTGATCATTCTTCATTCAGCCTCCGCCTCTTGATCCCTCGAACAGAAAGAACGGCCCAGTCATTGGGGTTCTTTCGCGCACCGCTCGAAACGCATTCGTGGTATATTGAGCAGGGGCGCCTAAACTGAAGGATTGTATCATTCACCCACCACGAGAAAATGGAACGACAAAGCACGCCCTGCTAGACACATATTTTCAGGCGGAACAGTCAAGAAAATAGCGCATATTCGATATTTATCTATGGTCGCACATATTGGCCTTTGGCCCTGTTTACATTTCAGTCGGCCGACTACTGTCTTGCGCTCCATCATGCTTGGTCCCGCATACCCTCGGATTTGTGAATTGTATCTCTCAACTCGTCCACTACTTCCTCGGGATATCAATGGTAGTCCAGGTAACCTTGTTCGTCGGCCCCTGGCCCAACTTGCCTCCTGCGATCAAAGCCACCCTCTTAGTGTCCTCGAGCACCAACTGGCCTCGAGTGTACGCGGCCGGAGAGTCTGTAGCGACCTTGACCCAAGCGTCGGCGGCACCAAGCTTGGTGTTGAAGAAGACTTCGGAATTCGAGCTGGCACTAACGACCAACGTGCCGTTTGCGTCTGGTCCCGCAGGTGTCCATACCACAAAAGGTGAGCCGACTGGTACGGTACCGTCTTGAGACCTGATAACTTGACCCTGTTTCTCGCCAAACTTGGTCGGATCGTCGCTTAGCTTGTAATACACGGCGAATGCGGTTTCCGGAGCACCGTAGAATTCATACGTCATGATGTACTGCCCATTAGGGAGATGAGCGACCGTGGGCATTCCTGGTCGATGGTCGTACACGGGCGAAGTGACATCATCCACTACAGGGCCCCAATTGTACAAGTCTGAGGAAATTTGGTGAACCATTTTCTGACCGTATCGGGGGTCGCGTTGATCAGAGTAGTAGCAGATGATTTGACCGTTGTATTCCATCAGTCGCGGTTCCCACACAGGGGTTTCTCCGTTGTTCGGCAACGCCTTACCAGCTCGAGCGGTGACATGCGAGACGAACTTCCATGTTTTGCTATCGGTCGAAGAGTCAGTCCAGGCTATAACCGTCCTTCCGTGCGCATGCGTTGATCACTCACCCCTGGTCTGTACTGGCATACAGATCGATCTGTGTGGTGCTCAGGTCCCGAGGAATAGAGTTTCCGGCCAACAAGATTGTTCCTTTCTTGAAGCCTCCGATATCTCGAGGCAATTCATACAAGTCTGGTTGGTATTTGAGACCGACACCGTTGACCTGGTCATGTACGGTCGAGTAATTTTCCCACTTTTTGCCATTGTTGGAGCTGTGTCGGACGAGATCGAGGTGCAAAGGACAAAAAGGAAACGACAGGTGATCAGTACCGGTGCGCCTGCTCGGATCCGGTTTACTTACCTGGCGTAAATTGGAAAGTAAACCAACCCTTCATCTTCAGGGGAGTAGTTCTCCCAAGTCGAGAGGATCAGACCGTTATCCTGGAAGGAAGAGCGTCCAGCAGTAAGTTTCCTCACAGTGAAACAAGGCATCGATGAATGCTACTTGCAGTCTGTTGATGCTCGAGCTGAATAGCTCGGGCGTATAGAGTTCGTTCATTAGTATAGTCCGACGGAGGCGTGTAGATAGTGATGGGTCCAAAGATCGGCACTGCCCCTACCAGTGCCGTTTGCAGTAGCAGAGTGGCGGGTAGAAGCGAAGCAATAGTTGAAAGGGCTCTGAAGAACATGATTTGTAGGGATCAGATTGCAGCGGTGAGTGGCGGCTTGGCGGATATCGGGAATCCACGGGTCGTGGTTAACTTTAGGACTGAGGAGGAGCTTGTTGAGCGCTTGAGTCGCTGCACTCTTTATACCCGTGCAAGCAACCCATATGGCGGAGCACCGAACAAATCTTCAAGTAAGATCTACGGGGCCTCCGCAAAGGCAATGCGGAGAACCGATCAGGCTCCTGTTAATTCTGTTCTAGCTCCTACAGTGAGTAATCAGTAACCACAGCTGTAAGTAGCTGGATGGGTAGCAATTCTCCGCTGCATCCCGATCTGGCTCCCAAGCTGCATCCAGCGGTCGACCTGCACCAGAGGAGCTACCAGAGGCGACATCAGGATATCAGACAGGAGTCAGATAGGAGCATCCCTGAACAGCTGCTGCAAGATCATCAGCTGCGTCACTCAGCCGTGGTTATGCGGTTACCCCATCGCCCTGTCGCCCTGACACAAAAGGCACGACGGGAGACTAGGAGACTACCCTAGCTACCTGGAACAAACAGATTCAAAGAGGTATACCTAGGCAGAGCTAGAAGCTGTCGAAGAACCCAAAGGGTAGTTGACGGGGCGGAGTGGAGCTCAAGGTGGGCAAGTGGCAGATGCTTCCTTTAATTTCCGGCGCGAACCCCGTTCCGGAGCCGGCGCTAGCGGGTATACACGACGAGAACGCCACCATTAGCTTGTAGCAAGCAAGGGCGTCTTGGATTCGATGTATCGCCGTCGACGGCAGCCTTCTTCGTCGCCGTTCGGTTCAATGATAATTCCGCTCCGGAAGGACAAGCGATCGGAAAACAGTATAGTTCCTACGCGGTTAAGTGGTGAGTGGCGAATGTCACTACATACCGATCCGCGACATATGCCACCTCGGCGGGTGACCTCGATCTCTGCTTCAATGACATGCTAGAATACCTGCAGAGGCATGCGGTAGAGGTGAGGGGTGACGAGCCTCAATTCACTTTCGGTCAAAGCCAACCCGCATCAGGCAGCCCCCCCACTTCCTCGCGTCGTAACCCAAAAAGGCCAGATAACCACGGCACATATCAATCCTTGGAATACATCACTAACAACCGAGAGTAAGAGCTAAATGACAATAAGGTGGATAGTTATACGGACGTATAAACCGACGAGCGAGCGAGGAAACAAACGAGGGGTCTCTTTTTACAAACAGAGGAAAACCAGAAAAAACAGGAGGCTGATTTCGGGGGAAAGTGTCCAAAGGGAGGGAGGGCGGGGGCGGCAAGCTCCGGGCTCACCGTGCACAGGCGAGGCGAGTTACGACGAGGCAGGATAAGACGAGGCGAGGCGCAAAAAATCCATTAACAGCGAAATCCAAACGAATAGGCAGGCGTAAGGTCACGTTACGTCACGTCACGTAACAATCGTGGCGTGTGGCGTCGATCTCGATATGTAGTCCATGACCATAACAGACGAGGGCGCGAAGGGGGGTGGCCTACTCGTCATCCTCCCGCGCCGTAGCCGGAGGAGGAGCGACACCAGCAGCAGCCGCAAGCTCCGTCATTGCATTCCCACTCCCTTCCCCATTGGCGTCGCTGCCGCGTTGCTCAATAGACTGCCCGATCCCCGCCGTTGGGGACTTGGCGGCCGCTCGTGCTGCTGCGTACGCCGCGAGGAGCTGGTCTGGGTTTGCTGCAGCTGTATCAGGATCAAGTACAATCAAGTAGGAGGCGCAGTGTGGGGTTAGTGAGCTGGTTGAAAAGAAGGGTGGGAGAGAAATGTAGGTGGGTGGACAGACGTACCTCCCATTGGCATACCCATCATCCCCATTGGACTCGGCGCGCGCATGGTTCCCGAGTTGCCGTTTGACGGGGAAGCCACAGAAGCAGGCGACATGGTCGTATCCAGCAACTCGATCGCGTCGTCCCCTTCCACGGTTCCCGCCACATTCTCGTTATAATTGTATCGCGTCGTGGTGTCATTTGCGGGAAGTACGCCCGATGATCGATTGGAATACTGTGAGTGCTGGGAAATCGCTTGGGACCTTCTCAGCATGATCGCTTCCATGTCCCTTACCCCATCGGCGCTCCTGCGCGTCGCTTCAGCTTGCTTCCATTCCTCCTCGCTCATCCCTCCGGCGGCTGGTGGAGTGGTCGCCTGCTTTTTATCTTTCAAGCCGACAGCGGAAGTGATGGTCGAGAAGAAGCCTGCTACCCCGCTGCCGCCACTGGTGGAGCCGGATCGTCCACGCGAGGCTGGAACGGCTGGGACGGCGAACGGACCCGCGGCCTGTGTGGGGGAGACGGTCGCTACGTCTGTTCCTCGTACGGAACGGGAGGCCATCATTGCGTGCGCGCCATCGATCGAGTGTCGTCCCGCCGTGGGACTCGGCTCCGCGCGGCTCATTCTCTTCCCCTTGTTGGCGGCGCTATTGTTGTTGTTGGAGGTGGAAGCAGGGACGTTTATCGAGAGTGTTGACTTTGATGGCCTGAGCGCATCGCCGAACGAAACGCGGGATTGGCGTGCGCCCCTTCCGTCCGCAAAGGAAACATGCGAGGTCCGCACACCGCCTGGCATCGTGGCCAGATCGGTGTTAGAGACGGTGAATATCGAAGCAGGGCGGAGGTTGTTGTTGTTGTTGGTGTCGGTAAAGGACGAGGAAGGACGTCGTGCGTGAGGCGGAGGACCACGGAACGCGGTGACCCCTCGCCCCGCGATGTTGTTCTCCATCGCATACACCGAACTGTTCTTGGTCCAAGCCGACACGGGTCTCCCTGTCGCACCTCCGGCCGCTCCAGTAGCAGTGGAGAACATACTGGTCGGTCTCCCCGCGCCCTGGGAATAAATACTAGCCGTCGGAGCGCCCTGTCTCCAATCGGCGCTGAGGGTTGACATCCGCTTATCCACGTGCTCTGACCACCGTTTCCTCTTCTCCCTCTCCCTCAGTCGTGCAAACTTGACGTACAGCGCGACCATGAGTCCGACTACGAGGACGGGCACGACGATGGCTGCCGCTATTGCGCCCTTTGGGAGCCCAGCGGCGGGTGCGATAGCGCTGCTAAACATGCCCGGATCGTCCGATGCTGCACCTGCCGCGGTCCCGTTGACGGCCGTAGTGGCAGTGGCTTTCGCCGCTTGTTTGGAGGAAGCGATGACGACGGAGGCGGCGGTGACGATTGTCGTCCCGCCTTGTACGATCGTCGTACTCAGTGCTTCCTTGGCGGTGTACACGTCAAAAGTCGGGCCAACAGGAACCTGTGAGAGCCAACGGGGGACGTTGGCGTCGACGATGGCGAGGTACACCGAGGCCTTTGTCGTATAGTTCCACCACCGCGGATCCAGCTCTCCTGCAGCGTACTCGCCCTTGGAGTAATCCACGCCAGGAAAGGAATGCAGCAGCCCCTGCGAGGTCGTGTACAGGTACAAATCGATCGAGGTGACCGCGGGGAGACAGTCCGGGTTCCATTTAAAGGTGATTGGCGAGGAAGAGGTCACGTTGGAGCCTGCAGAGGGGAAGAGGTACAGTTCGTCGCCGGCGGAGAGGTCGCATGTTCCTGGGAGATGGATGGGTTGGTTAGCAGCGGTCCTTGTCCCTGTCTCCCACGCGACTCACCTCGCTCCACCACGCGATGCATGTCCCGCTTGCCGTGTGCGCCGCCCAGTCCGACCCGAAACCGGGACAGGTCGAATGTAGTCATTGTGTGTAGGGAGTGTGTGTGGCGAGTGTGCCAGGTGGGTAGATGCGGGGAGTAATAAGTGGTATACAGCTTCACAATAAGGAAGCTCCCTTTGTTTGTCCAGAGGATGCGTCGTCTATTGTTGTTGACATTCGCTCGCGGGGGACGCGGGCGCACCAGTTTAGGGAGCTTCTACACGCGCATGCATTCACCAACTTCTATCCACACCAGTCATATCAAGAGCGAGATCGCAGTAGGCGACTTATAACGCAACGCTTTGATGGGCAATGACGTCCTGGTATTCCTGATTGCTGTATTAGGGATCAGGTGGTACTGTCACAGGAAGGAAAAGTATTTCCCCATTATCAACTCCAAAAAGAGCATTGTAGCGAGGTGGAATGAAGTTGCAGAGTAGACGATAGAGACCTGAAAGGATTGAGACGACAGAATACCTGGGACACTCGGGAAAAGGGGCGGCAGCGATATGACAGAGGTATTATTCACTTTTCACATTTGCACTCGAGGGGTTGACGATCACGGATGATCTTGAGCCGCATAGCAGTTCCCAGTACTGATAGTCAACGCAAGATGAGCTGATTCTGAACAACCACACCAATTCGCAGTACATAAGGAATGCTTTCAGGTGTTTCTCGGAAAGCTACCTTCGTTGGCTTCAGACATTCTTGATAAATCTCACTTGTCCTTCAGTATCAGTCATTCGTTCCATAAAACTCGTTCTTATCATACACCCATCATCACCCGTTTCTACCAGAAGACATGGCAGTAAGTAACGCCAATTCACCTGTCCGTGATTGCTTGGCTGATCCTACGCTGTTCCTCGCTTGCTCTCTTGCTCCTCCTCTAACAACCAGCTATACACTATATCAGCCAACAACGATATTCCAAGCGACTTCACAGTCACGCAGGTTGCGAAAGAAGCCAACCTGAGCGAAGATGAAGCCATAGCGATTGGCGTTGAGTAGGGCCGCATGACGGTTGTGCTGGTCATCGGCATCGTGCCCTTTCTCTTCCATAGGAGCAGCTGGAAGCTTCCATGTTTCAAAGTCGAGAAACAAGAAAGATTCGGAAACTAGGCAGGAAAAATCAGGCGTTCGTTCCGAGAAAGAAAAGACCTACCGCGTCGCCCGGAAATCATCGATCAGTTTGATAGAGAACAGAAGGAGGCAGTAGAGGTTGCTTTTTGAAAGGGAAAGGGACTACTGCCAGTGATGGAGAATGGCTCACGGAATCTCTATGAAAAAGTCATCTGATTTAGACAACGTCATCGGTGATGTACTCGACTAATTTCCATCTGCCAGTGCTTCATGGGACATTCGGATGCCTTACCCAATGTATCATCCCCTCCAGCAGATTCGGTAGCGATATCGCATATCCTTGCTTGTAACGAAGCTGACGGAAAGCTGGAGCGTTTTCGCTTACCGATCCTCTAGACGAAGCTGATGAGCGAAATAAGAAGGTATACCGCCAAAGGCAAAAGGTTGTCGTGCTTGCGCTCGAGTTTTATCAGGCGCTACCTTTTCTAGTCGGACCGAGAAATCTTTTTATATTTTACCCTTGGATGGGGGGAAAGGCATCAAGGGGTTCACACGAAGCGGTGTCGGATCTTGGACAGACACGACGATTGTCTCAAGGAAATCCCTCAGTATATAATGATGAGCGGCCTCTAGCCTTTTTATCAAAGTGTTCAACTCTGAAGGCTACTGTTTGTGCTGCTCACTAGCATCGACATTCGGCTTCTACAAGCCACAGCTCCTCTGGAAAATCTAGTCCTTTAGTTTATCTTTCGATCGTAGCGACCAGGAGATATGGCAGCAAGTCACGTCCATCCGTTAGCGATAGCTTGCCGAACTAAGGGTTGACAAACTGACAACCCCGTTCTTTTCTTCACTTCGTGACCTACCAGCTAGAAGTCAGAGGAGGAGACGGAGATGATGGCTTGAAGGAAGGTACATCCACAGGACTTTCAGAAAACATAGGCAGTTTGTCCATCGCTCTGTGGATAGTGCTCGGAACTGTCGCCCTTCTGGTCCTGGGACTCTTATTCGCTGTGTGGGTGCTTCACCGCTTGAAGAGACACGACAGAGTCCTCTGTTGGAACGCCAGAAACAGTAAGCCTGAAGAAGTCTGGGACAAGAGGAAAGCGGACGAACTCTTCGGCCTAGAAGCTGCCGATGGCGGTTCACCACGGGGATAGCAAGCTTAGGTGTGGTAGGAGCGGGCGAAGGCTAGGGCTCGTAAATAGACGAGGTAGATTTCCTAAGAGGAGCGATATATTGTACACCGACATGATCTGTGACCATGTAGGTCGATTAATTGCACCTGTCAGTATTTCTGGAGGGTCAGTATTTCTGGAAGGACATTTCCAAGTTTGCTAGTCCTTTGCTCGTTGTATATTGAAACACAGCTACCTGCCTGGAGTATTGAAGGTCCGATGCTTTTCTACGGCCCTCTCTACCTGACAAGGCAGGATGTACCGAGTAGGAAAAAGGAGTGGCAAGGAGCGACCAACCGGCTTATCGAGGCGTTTGCAGACCACCGAAGAGTAACCCGCCAGATCAGGAGCGCAATGTTTATCCTGGCTGGACTGTGCCGCTCTAATGATCACGGACATCATCCGAACCTTCGGGCAAGGAGACTCGGCAAGCAGCGGTAAAATGCAGATGGACTACTGCCAGTTTGTACAACAAGAAATTGAAACCCGCGACCCTATGAAGACTAGTATCGTCGATTGGTTGCAAGTCGCCTCACCGTGCCGGAAACGTCCGCCAGGTACACTGTTTCCCAGCTAAGCTTTACGGACGAATACACAACACACCGCAACAGTACTGAACAATCTTAGGACAGACAGCGACGCCGCCTTACAACTGACGGAATTCCATAATTCTTAATTCCTCTACCAGCCTCAATGCCGAACCGCTCATTGTTACTAATCATCTTCGTCTGAAGCATCGGTAGATCAGGCTGAAAACTTCACTTCAGCCTCGTAGCCTGAATTCTGGATTTGATATGGCTGTCCATTCTGGCGGAAGCTTGAAAAAGCGTAGGGAGTCAGTCAAACAGGAGCTTTCCGCGCTCTTGAGTCCTGAAGCGGGCTTTCCATTGTGAGACGTTGATGAGATGCGGAGCATGTGCTTTTATCATCAACATTTGAAACGACAAGGAAAATCTCGCCACGTGAAAGATGAGACGGTGACCAGGGATTTGTAAAAGGTAGCCACTTGTCCAGCTGTCGCTTGGGTTTCATGAGCCTCCTACCTTTCTCAATGGCAGCAGGAAATCCTTTCAGGTTTGCCTTCCAGGGGAAATTAAGGGGTTCATAAAGGAGCAGTTTTATCAGGAGCGCATCGGGTAGTAGTCTGAGTGGGTAAACTGTGAGCGACTTGTTGTTGAGGAGAAATCTCCAGTATATAATGAATATTGTTTCCTTGCATTTACGAACTTTCATAATGCTGCTGCCAACTTGTGCTTGCCCTTGGAAATTTTACGTTAACGTACCCTCTCACTGAACGTCAGTTATATATCTCAAGACTCGTGCTTAAAACACATATTCATTAACACCCGTTGCGAAGAACAAGACATGTTAGTAAGTAACGTCAATGCGCCTTTCGACGATAGCTCGCCGTACCGTTAGGAACAGATGACCTGATCAGCACTGCTCCGCTCCTGCCCCTTCGTTTTTTTACCATCAGCTTCACCCTAGAGATGACAACAGTACCACCGCGGGCTCAGTTGATGAGCTTTCGGTGAAATTCGGCGTGAGCAAACCGGCCGTGATAGGCTGCATAGGTGCGATCATCGCCTGTTTCCTGCTCGCGATCGCAATATTCGTCTGGTTGGTCCGAAAGCGCCTGAAGATGGGCAAGGGATTTCTGGGTTTCAAGCCTAGAAAGAAAGTCGATCTGGAAAATGTGCCGACACGAAGTAACACGGCGAAGACAGAGCCTAATAAGGTTCAATATGATGACGTCAGTCCTGTACAAACATCGTATGGAGAGAGAAGAGATAGTGTGGTCAGTCCATTGTAGATTGTGCGTTACACGAGGGTGAATGGAGAATACAACATATATCTGATGATCAGGACGCCCTAGTAAAGATCGTGCAAAGTACCATCCAGGTCAGCAAGGGGCTTAGGATGGGTTATCGGTCGTGGACATTCATAGTGCTGTTACTTTGGATAGAGTACCACCAATATGATAATACAGAGGGACTCGACAGGCAGTGATGTTATGATTGAAGCGTGGTGGTTTCGTTACGTGGTAGCTACTGGTCGAAAATAAAGCAGGAACGATCTGATTACAGTAGTATCTATCGAGAGCGAGTCCATTTAAGATTTATGAAAGGTTTCCGCATTGGTTCGAAAACCGGTTGATCAGAAGCTTAACTTCCCTTCAGCTTCACAACCTGACCGACCCCTGAGATTCAGACCTTACCCCGTATCCTAATACAGGAAAGGCGCGAGGGGTCATACACAAAGGAGTTCTCGGTACAATGCGTCGTGGCAGGCGCTTGTTACCCCGTCGAGAGCAGCTGAGAGTGAAACCCATCAGTGTGGGTGCGCGGGTGATTCTAGTTCCGAGAAGGGTCCTGGTACCCCAACTACTGGCACGAGGGGTATCCCTTGAACTCATCATCTGAAACGTAAGGAAATTTAGGCTACGTAAGGAGCGAGTCGGCGAAACCTGCGCTCCAGTTTCATCTTGTTGCCACCTTTCTCATTCCATTCAGGAAGTCCTTTCAGGTCGACCCTGCATGCGGCGTTGAGGAGTTTGTAAGAAACCAACCAGGGTAAATCACAGCAATGTCATCAAACAGCCACAACCACCCTATCAGACAAAAAGCAACCCGTATATAATTCATGTTCCTTTGCGTATGCGAAATCCTATAATGCCAACGACCGCCCGTCCTTCCATTCAGACATCTCATACTTCGCTGACAACTTGATTAGGCAGCATAGAACTCTCATCAAACACTAGTCCTCCGGTATTATCCATCACCTGTTGCAATCCAAAGACATGGCAGTAAGTGGTCATGATTTTCATCTCTTCGCTGTTAGGTGTGCTGGCTGTTCAGTCTGACATTCAACAATTGGCGTTTCACGCCGGGTTTCGCTTCCTCCTACTCCCTCTTTGGTTCAGCTACACACAAGGGCGATCACCGATGATGAACAAGAGGGCACATCTGCACCTTGTTTGAGCCAAACGGCATTGATCGGCATCGGAAGTGGGGCGCTCACTCTCCTGGTGCTCCTATCTCTGTGGTTGCTGGTCCGTCGCCGCCGCATGAAAGGAAAAAAAGTGCCATGTTTCGACTCCAGAAAGAAGGCTTCAAATGCCAGGCCATTGCGTATCATGAAAAATGTCGATTTCAAGTTGGATTGCGGCGGCACACCATCGCAAGCACCTCCGGATGAGGGAAATGGTTACGACCGGGGCTGGTAATCGCCGGGCAAGGTCGATGAGGAGGTACTTTGATGTAGACTACCTGTGACAAGTGATGTGTATTTGACTGGATGCGTTCATTGATATTTTCTGCAGCATGCGAACTTCCGACCCCCTGCGCTTTCACCTGCCGTAATTCTAGTGTCGACATGCCATACTTTTGCATTTGCCTCTCTCGCTATTCCCTTTTCGCCTCATACTGGGATTTCATAAGCTTTTACACCTCATCCATGGTTTCTCGTCCCTTCCGATTCTCGACCTGATCTGGGACCTCGTCTCCTTCCTGTTCTTGTATAGCCAAACTGGCTCGCTTCCTGGAGCCCGCGAGTCTGGGCCACTCGTTTTCGTCTAGAGAGTTCGCATCAACTGTTTCAGCTGAGAGCAAGGTTAGATAACTCCCCATTGCGGTACTTCGAACGGTACGAGCATCAATGAATGTATTGGTCCTTCCGAGATGCTCGCGGGCAAGTGCTGTGAGGGGCACACCATGAAGAAAGGGTCTCGGTAGTAGATGCAACGCTTGATTATGCTACAAGTTCCTCTTCAGGATGTGTACCTCAGGTTAAATCCTCCCCTAAGGCGAGACTGGCAAAAGAAACCTGCGAGATCTACTGCTATCCCTGCAACGTAACGTCAGATCTTCAAGCACAATGATCCGCTCTTCACCCAACCCATACCTCTACGCTGTCGGTTTAAAGTTTCTGCGGGCTTAAGTTGGGCTCGTAAGGTGAAAGGTGAACAAAGGATATTGATCTCGAAGGAACGACCAGCAATGTTCATGCGAACCTCTCCGGCTGCGGGTCCGGAACAGGTTCTCCTCACAGTTCATACTCAAACACCTCACTTCCCTGCTTGGGCGTCGTCACTCGCCTCCGGGTTTCCTTTTTCGCGACTTTCGTCAGAGTTCTTGCTTTTTTGGCAGCTTTTTTTGGCTTGAACCAGAAAAACTTCTTACCCCTTCCGAGGCGCCGACGCCCCACGAAGAAGAGAACCACAAACGATAGCAGAAAGAGCCCCGCAAATGCGATGCCTATGATCTTGTTGTCAGAATACTGTAGTATGACATAGCATATGACATACTCTGTACGTTGACACCACTGACGCCAGTCGCAAACGACGTCAGCACCCGTTCCAGTGATACGTTCTAGATTAACATATACCTGGAACCAAACACACCCCAACTATGTCAGCATATGTCATCATTAAATGTGTCATCATCAGTTTCTCTTAGTCAGGCGATCTTCAGTTCTTTTCGACTACCAAATATAAATATATCGCAAACTCAATTATCTTTCTCAACTAACTATCAGAAGGCAGCGATTATCTCAATCCTGCAACACAGGTAATTAATACCTAGTGTCTATAATCGTGCGACTCATTATTGAGCACGCTTATACTTCTGATACTTGTCTCTGCTCAGTCCGGTGCTTTGCGAGATGTCTTTGACTGTGTTATCCGAGAAGTTTGTAAGGTCCCCTTGCAAGGTATCGTTGGACCTGGCGTAGAGATGGCTGCCGAGGGATTCCTTGGCCTAGAGCAGAGCCGCGCTGATAAGATACTAAGCTCTTGACAGGCGCGTGGATGTAACTCACTGCTGATGGCATGGTTTCTGATTGTCACGGGTGATAATGGTTACTGTGTAGGAGACTGATCAATGCTATTGAAATGACAGCGGGCAATTCAGGAACTTTTTAGGAGCAAGTAGAGGTGGATTCTATCGCGTCGTTCGTAAATGCAAGAGGGTTGGGTTATTATGTTACAGTTCTTTTTGAAAGGCAGGTCATATGCTATTCTTCTGACGTGTCATGGAGTCCCTTGAAATTCCCTGAAGGGCCCCCTTGAAAGGATTACGAATTCTAAGGAGAAAGGTGCTCAATCCTGGTACCTTGAGTGCAGGCCTCACCTTGCGGGGCTTTAGTCGCCACCGATACGTAGCGAAGGTCCCCATTGGATTCACTTTGTGAGTTCGATGAGAGCACTCTTGTCAGTGTTTTAATGTAAAATTTCCATTTACTGGGAGTAAAACAAGCTCAAACACCGTTACAGTGTCTCGTCTCCGTGTTGGAATGCATATAAATCTACACGACGCATCGTACCGAGCAATTTCTTTGTGTTTGACCCCGTGCTCCGTCAGCTACATGTCAATGGAAGTTGATATCTGGGGAAAGCATCAAGGGCGATTTCAGGCAACAAAGCTGAAGGGAAGCAGTCGACTTCCTGATTCTTCGATACGTGAGACGAAGCGGCTGAAAAATGATGAGTGGTCGGTCCAGTCGTAAGAGATTCCCCCATGTGTGAGATTCGCTGACAAAGTCGCGATGCACTATCGTTCTGCTGCGGCCTCCCCTGAAGTAACAGGGGTAGATCCTCCCTGGAGCAGCCTGCAGAAAAGAGTCTTGCGCTAGAGCACAGGTGATGTGCAGATTGAAGAGGCGAACCATTACCACTCCCCTAACTTAGACGGGCAAGTCACTTAATATGCTTCCACCCTTCCAGCCGTCGGCAGTCGACCTGAAGCCTGCCTGCAGTATGACTCGAAACGGTGATTCCAGATGATGGTCTCGTACAGCATCAACAATGTCATTGTGGGGTTCGATTTGCAAGTTTGCGAGTGTTCTAAATCGGCAGAACTGCTTCGACCGTGCCGCCACTTCCCAGATTATTTCCTTCAGAAGAACATAAGAGATCCGTTATATATATTACGGAGTATTTGAAGTCGTCCTTGAGAGAAGTTCATCTGCTTCAGCTGCTTTCTGGCGTTACTGCCGAATTTCTCGGGCTTCTCGAGCATTGCTGAAGATTGATTACCTGTGAGGGAAAGGTGGTGAGAGGCGAGGAGCCCATGGGTGGCGAGGTCGATACCTAATTCGATAGTGCTGTTCACGTCATACAACAGGTGGGAAAAGTCTCACCTTTCGATGTGAACTCAAATCTGAAATCTGCGCCTATCCGGTAGCCTACTTACTCGTCCTTCGTGTCAGTCGTTTTGTACGCTTTCGTCGTCAAAAGCTGTGAAGAGGTCATCGGATCTATTGTTTGAAAATGCCGAAATCGTTCCGGTCGAACGGAGTACGCAGTCGAATGGCGTTATCACGCTATTACGTTCATCACTAACACCCAATCAACAGATCCTTGACTCTTGAGGTATCTCAATTCTGATGAGGGCTCGGTGGTCAATACACATATATACCGAAAGAGTTCCGGTGACAGATACAACGTTGGCTATGCTACAAGTCCCAAAAGAGATACAACTCACGCGCCTTCTCGTTCCCTTACGTCCAGACATGCAAAAATGAATTACTACCATCCCTCCAGGCCCAAGGCCTCAAGCCCGACCCACTCTTCACCCCACCCTCCCCCTGCGGCAGCCGGCTTGAACTTTCTCCCCGCCCGATCCTCAGCGCGGAAGGTGAACGCGGAGCCAAGGATATCGATCTCGAGCTTGGGCACGGTAAGGAGTGTATTTGCAAACGCCGTCGGGTCCGCCGTTGCGGTGTTCGGTGGTGTTGCTGTGGTGATGCCCGCAGGGGAGTGAGGGAGCGTGGAGAATGAGTAGGCAGGGATGGAAAGCGTGAAAAGTGCATTATGTTTGGGAATGACTGGAGGGAGGCAGACGATACGATACGTGAGCAGGAAAGAGTTAGCTTTTGTGAGAAAAACGGCAACCGGGTGAGCGTACCTTTGACGACGTTTAAAGGCGTGACGAGCTTGAACGTCTCTGCCGTTTCCTGAATCACGATCCCCCGCTGGCCGACCAACGTAGGATTCTTGCTCTTCTTCACTACAAGAAGTTGCGCAAATAGGCCATTAGCTCGTCATCCGACATGGGAGAACAAGGCCGTGCGCGTATACCGCTCAAGTAGGAGAGAGAGAGAGAGAGGTCGTACCTCGGACGATGGCTCCTGTGAAATCAGCCTTGACAAGGCGCGAGGAGAACTGTTCGCATCCCAGGCCGTTCGGAAGTCTCGCATTCGGCAGGAGCGGCGGGACGGTCTTTGAGACGTTTTGGATTGGTGCACCGGTCGTTGGGTACGGTGGAAGGGGTAGCGTTTCCGATAGGTAGGAGAGGTACATGTAGTGCAAAGGGAGAAGGAGGTTGTAGCTGCCGATTCCAGGATTCAAAACGTAGAAAAATGAGACCGATAAACATGTACGAGCTGTGAAAACCAGAGCGCACCTGATTTCCTTTCCTCGAGGTACTTCCCAGATACCCCTCATCTTCCCCTCCTCCCTCGCCATGACCCCTACTTTGCGCCTCCGCTTCCCTCTCGCCTTCTCCCCTTCCCCTATACCGACGGGAACATCCACAGCCCGTTTGCTCCCCCTCGCAAGCGCACGATCACGTCGTTCCTGCTCGACCTTGGCAGCACCCACCGGCTCTGGGTCTACCAGGAGGATGTTCTTCCCGGCCAGACGGGACGAGTAGGAGGTGCTCGAGAGTCCTAGTAGGGACTGCACGGTTTCCGGTACCTCGCCCGACGGTGTGGATGCTGTGAATCGCAGAAGCGGGCGCTGCACAAGGGGTGAGACGGGTATCGCGGAGAGCAACGCAGGTCGCCGGCTCACCTTGAGGACTGTCGGAATAGTCCGGTACTGGTCGATCGGCGGGGCGCCTGCGGAGGGAGATGCGCGGGACATGCTGCACAGCCATACACTGCCTCCCTATTATCACCCAAGGAGAAGCAATTAATCCACAAGATGGTGTCTCGATCACATTTCCCCATCTTGCTTCCGCGTTCTGCTGTTTCACCACGCGTTTCAGCAGGTGGGTGGAGGCCCCCCCCCCAAGGCGCAGTCGGCGGAGCAAGCTATGGCAGACGTCTGTTGATGGGCATGATATGCAGACAAGGCTCATGGGGCTGCGCAACAGCGGGGATGAGTCTCCCGTGTTGGCGATCTGCCACACTCAACAAGTCTTGTGGGCGAATCTGTGCCTCGCGGGATACTGACTGATAAAGCCGAGGTTCCGTTTACGAGTTGTACCCTTACAAGGAAAAGCTCCAAGCTACAGATTTACTTGGCACTTCCTGAGCGATGCAGCGTGCACAGTGCGAGATACCTGAATCTTCGAGGAAGCGATCTTGAGACGATTCCTGAGGAAGGGGTCTTGTCTGCAATTTCTGGTTCCACCTGGCCCACAGCGATGTGCTGGAACGGTCATTTCTGTGATACCCGGTGATGTGGTAGAGTCATCTCAGCGAAGAAGGAGGTTGATCGGCGGCCACGAGCAGTAATTTACCGCACCGACATGCAGTGAATAATGCGCTGGTGGGGGGAGGATGGCGAAAGAGCAGGCGGGAAAAACACGAACGAAAACGATCAAAAAGAAACCATCTTCCAAGATTCGAGGACTCTTGCAGACCATGCGCCGCCCGATTCTCGCGTGGCTGCGCTTTCCCTCAACCCCGCGCCTTCACTCTCAGGTGCCTCCCCTTCCCTCGCAGCTGCTCCGCCATTCGCCCGTTCCCTGTCGCCTCGTGCGTCGTCATCCCCGCCAGCACCGTCGTCGGCGGATTGGGTGTTGCCGGGCGCGCGTTGGCGGTGCTGGGGGGAAGCATCGAGCAAAACACCTTGTGAATTCCTACACACGCATACAACTCGCCTTCCGCGTTGATCCGGTTGGAAAAGGACTGTTCAAGCCCAACATCTATCAACTAGACCAGCAAGATGTCCGCCAAGTGTACGTTTTGAGCGTTTCGAAAAGCCGTCAAGGGATCGAGGGATGGGAGGGTTTTGTGGGAGTAGTTGCGGTTGGTGCTCGTCGGTTGCTTGGTCTGGTCTGGTCTGTCTGGTTTGGATGAAGAGGAAGGCAGTACTTGGAGGATTAGACGATAGGAGTCGACAACTCGCGGCACCACGGATTCAACACTTCAACCGGAAAATAATATCGAACTCCCAACATGTCGCCCTACATCGTTTGGCTTTCATCGCGCCGAGAGGATAAATGGAGCAGGAATTTGTGGCAGACTAGGAAAGGAGATGTGGAGACCAGACCAGACAAAGCAACCGATCCTCACCAGTCCCCTCTACTCTCATGGACTTGCCATCCGCTGCCCCTTCCCTTTAAAGCGTCCAAGCTGACCCGTCTCATTTTCCCCTTGTAGCCGCCGCCACCGGTACCAAGTTCCGAATGACTCTTGCCCTCCCCGTCGGCGCCGTCATGAACTGCGCTGACAACTCGGGAGCCAAGAACTTGTACGTCATCTCGGTCGTCGGATGTGGTGCTAGGTTGAACAGGTTGCCCGCCGCCGCTGCCGGTGACATGGTGAGTGAGGCGTTGCGTTGCGCGTCTTCGTGTGGTGTAGTTGCAGGGAACGCGCGTGCTGATAGGAGAGTGTTTTTTTATAGGTCATGGCTTCCGTCAAGAAGGGTAAGCCCGAATTGAGGAAGAAGGTCATGCCCGCTGTCATTGTCAGGCAGCGAAAGCCCTGGAGGAGAAGGGACGGTGTCTTCTTGTACTTCGAAGACAACGCGTAAGTCGCTACTGCTGCCACCCCAACAACACGTCACAGGTTCGCTAAATACTTTGACTCTCTCTTTCGATCGTACACAGCGGTGTGATAGTAAACCCCAAGGGTGAGATGAAGGGATCCGCCATCACCGGCCCCGTTGCCAAGGAATGCGCCGACCTCTGGCCGCGTATCGCCTCGAACGCTGGTACCGTCGTCTAAACAAAAACACACCTCTCGGCACTACCAAAGCCATCGCTGGAGTTCTCGAACGACATACTCCTTGCAATTTCACACCCGTGGATACCCTTTACCCGCCACCATCATCTCTTACACCTATAAAAAAAAGGAATCAGCATGAAAAACTGCTGGACAGCGTTACGGAACGGGATCTAGATGCTGGGACTAGGATGACTGGACGAATGGGAAGAAGGAAGATCTGCGCGGCTGGGGGTTGTAGCTAGTTGTTCTTCGAGGATTCGTGCGGGTTGAGTTGTTTCTCTTGCGATGACATTTGCTTGCTTCACCCTGTGGATCTGGTCTTGTGCGTTGGCTGAGGTGTACGAAGGGCAGGCTGCATGATGTTCGCTGCGTGGACGCTTTCCGTCATCTCTGATCAGCGCATGTTTGAGCCAAATCAGTGGCTTAAACAGCTGCCCAAACGCCACAGTAAGGGAACATCTGCAATGGTGCAGCCTATGCTGTCTTTGACCGATCTTGCTATATCCTCTGCGCTGTGCATGACACCCAGGAGACGATGCGTTGAAAGAATTGCTGAAGAACAGCTCGTGCACTAACGACGGCGTTGCAGAAACGATCGACACTGCACGTTTCGGAATTGGTGATATCGTTCACAAAGGGTCAGAGTACTATGAGCGGGTGCAGAAGGGGTCCTACCATGACCTTATCAAAAGTCCCATAAGCAATAGACTGCTTCGCCTTGGCAAGGCCAGTGCCAATCTCTCGGGCTACAGCAAAGCGCAGGACAAAGGCCGTGTCACCAGCCGTCGAACATCGGTTTTGACAGTTCGTTCCGCAGTAGTCGCGACTTCGTCTGACCGCACTAGAATGAAGGACCGTATACCAACTCCGCTCAAACCTGCTAAACCACCGGAACGAGGTCATAGAAGGGAATGTGAGAAAGTATCCAGCAGTAGGGCTCGTTCGGTAAACCGGAAGTGGTGTAGCATGCCATCGATGAGCGTCTGGATTATATCAGCTTTCCTTCTATCCTGCATTTCGTCGACTCGAGCACAGGTCGCAACTAATGGTACCGATAGATACAATATCACAGCTCTACCGTCTCTCATCACTCTTGTGGGCTCAAATACATCCAACTCGAGCACGACAACTGTAACGGTTCCGAGCTCAGAGGCAGATCTTACCTACGTAACCATCAATCTCTGCTCCCTCGCTTCTTCCAACGGAACATACTCGCCATCAATATGGCTCACCAATTCGTCATCCATCTCGACCCTAGGTATCTCCACAGTGCTGGACTCTATCGGGAACTCTAAACCGGGCGTGTTATGGCAAAAAGATCGTTCCACCGGAATGGTTCAAGATGGCCGCTATAATCACATGATTGCGGTGAATGAAGACAACGTGCATCAAGTGTTGGATGGAACGAGCGATGGAATTCAGCAGCAGGTGGGCAAGACTGGTAATGCTATGATATGGAACTTGCAGACGTGGAAAGGATACGGCAATTGGACGGGAATCGGTGTCGAGGGTGTTTGGCTCGAGGTGGATAGTATGGTTAAAGGGCTTGACATGGAGATTGGAGTGGATACTGATGGTAGGTCAGTCATCCGTTTTGTACAGCTATTTATGCTCACTATGTCTTGCAGGCCCTATCCATACGATCTCCCCCCTTTTACCTATGTTTGGCGATACAACCGCCACGCAGTCCCTCATTCTTTCTCCGATTCTCGCGTCCACGAATATCAGCCAACCGACCTATCCAAATTACAGGATATCTTCTCCCTACCCTATCAACGCTACCGTGCCCTCCAACTTGACGACCATGCGGGTCGTCATCGTCCCCACGAGCGAGTCGCCCGATACAGCCAGCGACGCGAACCTCAGCTTGGGTAATAGCATGTGTGCCGTCATGCGTGCCGAGCATCGGACGGGATCCTTGGCGGACAATAGCGCATCAAACACAGATGGAGATAAGACAAAGTTGAGTCTCGAACAGAGGCCCGAAGGATGGCGTTGGGGATTTGTGACGGGGACGCTGAGCGCCGAGACGAATTATACCGCGTGGACAATAGAGGAGGGTACGGGAACGTATGCAAATCTCCACCATCGAGGGATCATGTCGCATCGTATCATGTTCAGGACGAAGGAAGGTGAGCGCTCAGGCAGAACAGTCTTGATATCAGCGCTAAGTCATATCACATAGACACATTTCCCTGCCCATTAGTTCATTCATTGGCGCTTTGCCCTTCACTTGCCTATGCTGCCGCTTTGAACCCAGATTCGACGATCGATTCGACAAGCACTGTCACGGATCTTCCCGCTTCAGTCTCCGATACACTGGTATCCTCCCTCAACGCATTTTCCTCCTCTATCCTCGCCCAAGCATGCGGTAGGGACCTCTTCTCCCCCGTCTGGACATGCCAAGACTGTTTCGACGAATACAGGGAGTGGCTCTGCCGGACCGTAATACCGCAGTGCGCAGCCAGCTCAGGCAACTCGACTAATCAAAAGATGGTCAACAGGACCACCGACGCGCCCTCTGCGGCTTACATGGCTACACCGTCATACTCGTATACTCAGCTCCTGCCGTGTCTTTCCAATTGCAGAAGGGTGGATCGGAAATGTCCCGTCAACCTTCAATTTCGTTGCCCGCTTAGGGGGAAGACGGCCAACATGACGTATGCGTATCACGGGAAGGATAAGGAGGATAAAGGACATGGCGAAGGGGAGGACGATGGAGGGATAGATGAATGGGGGAACAGATGGTGTAATGGCGGCCTTCCGGGATGATCAGGTATAGGAGATTCAACGACGGGAGGGCAGAATGCGGATTGTGTCGTATGACTATCGTTACTTTGCGGATACACATAGATAATCTTCGGTGACTCTTGCATATTGTACCCATCTCGATTAGTGCGAGCTATTGCCGGTATTTTCCGGCTGTTGCGTCGTCGGTGAAGAATCGAAATCATTGAAATAAGCATACATGGTACAAGTACCATATATCAATAGGAGACGTGCGGACATGTTGCATTGAAATAATTAAGGGCAAACATGCTTCGATATTACAAATAAGGTGGGCAACAACAGCATACAAGAGGGGAACCTTGAGCTGTCTACATCCTCGCGGCGTTTACCAATATATAGCCAGAGAGGTACGCTCACATTTCGAAGGCAGGCACAGGTAGCTTACAGCATTATGAATGTTGGCAAAGGCAAGAAAGTACTATTATATACTGGAGGTTTTTTCTAATATCTCGCTCGCAGTTTGTTCATTAAAACTAGGGGATGTCCCTCCTGTTACGATTGGTGTAGTGTGACTCCTCGATACTCCCTTGAACGGCAAAACTGAAAGGATTTCCGGACGCAGATGAGAAAGGTGGTGGTGACTCTTGAGACTTGAGCGCAATCGGTAAAGCCTTCCGCTCTGTCTTCGTTGCGGGCGCCATCGCCTCATCAATCCACTAGGTTGGTTCTCCGCTCAACCGCTGACTAACAGGCATATTTCCCGTATAAGCGTTTGGTGTGTAAGATTCCGTTCACTAGAAGTGAAAAGAGCTGAGACACTAATACTGGGGTGTTTCTCCGTGTCTCGATGGATATCCAACTCCACGACACATTGTACCGAGACGTCCTTTGTGTTTGACCCCGGGCACCCCTCTTGCATCAGAATGGATAGAGATTCATCAGATCTCTTGCTTGAATATCAGGGGTCAATCAGGCTGCGAAACTCAAGGGAGGTTGAGCGTCTGATCTAACCGATGTGTCAAGCAAATACGTATAAAAGACAATCAGGAGACTTTCAGCTGGGTCGAATAATCAAATCGTTCCCTCTTCATCATTCTCCATTGGTGGCTACAGCCTAAATCACCTCTCTTTATTGACACCATCGCCTGCGCCTGATTCCCTCTTCCTCATCTGCCATGTCTCCGTCATACCAATCGCCCAACACTCCTGTAAGAAGCTCTTTGGCTGTCTCAGCTAGATCTGTGGGTATTGCTTCGGTCGAACAGCCCAAATAGTGCGATCGTAAAACCCTACAATTTTGCTGAAACTTTCGTTCGTTCACTGTTGTATACAGATCCTCCTGAAAAGAGAAAGCCAGTCCGACGATGTATCAGACGACAAAATGAACCGGGACACTATCATGTGGATCAGCATTGTTGTCGGACTGCTCGCATTTTCCGTTATTGGGGGCTTACTCTTCGTTATGTGGAGAAAAAGAAAAAGGCAACGCAGAAAGGAACAATCACATCAGATCCCTAAACTATCCACCGAGCTTGAGTCCTCCTTGCTCCCTTATATCTCATCAAAGGAACAGTGAAATGTATGATATCAATTGACAGCACGTACGATCTCTTGCTCCTGCGAAATGAAAGCTGCTCCCCCCCTTTAAAGGTGGGAGCAATATAGTTCGCAAGTCTAGAAGAGACCTTTTCGTCAAGAAGCAGTTCAGCGCCAATGTCCACATCATGCCTTTTCAGCAGCGTACTTCAAGCCCACCGAAGTAGCGATTGAAGCAGATATTCCTGAGGATCGCTCGAGATGCACATAAACTTGACTTTCTCTCTCATGTCAGACCTATATGTACATCTTGGAACACGGACACTGTCCCTCTACAGACATGTTCAACATTTTCAACAACCCTACTCAACCCGACTTGGTTTTCCTCCGCTCGCTTCGCCCCTCTCCTCGGAGGAAATTGTTGTGACAACGGAACTATGTTCCGGGATACGATACAAACTGCCCAGTTCAATGGCATCTGCTGATAAGTTTCCTCTATCGATACCCTCATTCGCATTGCGACGTCGTCTCATCCCCTCCAAATGTTGTGATTAAACGTCCTTATTCTGACCCTTCAGCCGCCACTCACTCCTTTCAGTTGTGACTGTTCTATTCTGTTACTGCTAAGGTACATGGTTTACATTCCCTTTCCTAACTCCTCAGTCAATACAGTACAAGTTACCACTGTGCATTTTGTATTGGGTTTGTTCTTCAGCTGTTGTACAACAAAGTACTTGCGACAGTTCTAGAAGCTATTAGTTACATTCAGGGTTCTCTTCCTCCTACATCTCTTCTTCCTGCCAAATCTTCCAAGAGCTTTATCGGTAACCATACCCCAGATTTCCACTTCCAGTAGCAGGTATGGCAGATTGTGAGGGCGATGAAGCCGTAGCAAGTTGACAGTACTATCCTCATGTTACCCTCGTCGGTGAGCCCCGATTTGTCAGACTTGTGGTTCTCGTCTGGTCCTGTGTTTGGAGGAGGATCGGCCGTTGGCCCTAGAGTGGACGTGGGCGTTGCTGATCTACGCGTTGCGTAACCGTTATCGAAGAGATACCTCTCGAATTCCACTAAGTCTCTTGGGGCGCCGTCGGCTGGCTTCCACCTCTCCAACTTGCTGACGAGACACTCGCCCGCATCTTGGCACGTGCTTGGAAACGACATGCCGTTCTTTTCCCACTCTTTCCAGGAAACCATGTACTCTTCGATTTTGGACAACCCAGTAAGGACCTAATATTGCTAACCGGTAGAACTGCGCTCGAGTGCGACTTGGTCGGGCCGAACAACAACGCGATGTCGTGGATGCGATCGGTGCACGACGAAGACAACCGGTACAGTAGCTCAAGTGAGCTCCTCCGCGTTGACGTAGCACATAACCCCCGGAGTGAACAGAGCAACAGACTCTGTGCGCAAAATGGCATCGCGAAAACACCGGTACGCTGTGGACCCGTCCTTGATTTCTCACCCGGAGCCCACCCAGCAGACGTCGTACGGCCAAGTACCGCAATACATCCAGCAACATCAACCCTACGGCCAACAGCAAGGTCTCGCTCAGCCTCAGCAGTATCCTCAGCAGGCTCCTGAAACGGTTCCCTATGGCGTGCAGCAACCACGACAGCGGGTTTGGGCGGATGACCTCGCTCCTCCTCCTCCCCCATTCGTACCCGCTTCTACCCCTCCGCCAAACGAGGGATATCCTACGGCCTCGGCTCCGCCACCAGTGAATCATATTCCTCAACCTCCGCATGCGGCTGGACCATCGCTCAGGGGTCCAAAACCCAGAATTGACCCGAGCCAAGTACCAAGTGCGGTTGATACGGCCGAGATGGATCAGAATCTGTATGATCAGGAGGACTTTGAGAGCTGTAATACCAAGGGCTTGGTGCCGCTGGGTACGACTGACTACCGGGGTGTCGACCAAGGTAAGACCACGCGAGTCACCTCACAAACAGTGGCTGATTCCGACGTCTATAGGCAATTCGTTGCCGCGGTACATCCGAAGCTCACTGACCCACGTCCCGGCAACCAACTCCCTGTTGGAGACATCTCAACTCCCATTCGGCGTCATCATCAGCCCTTTTGCAAACCCTCGGTACGACGAAGAACCTATTCCCTACGTCACTGATTTCCTGGATCAAAACGCCTCGTCGGATGCAGGAGCGTCCACAATTGGCGGACCACCGAGATGCGGCAAGTGCAGAGGGTACATCAATCCTTGGTGTAAATGGATAGACGGTGGACAGAAATGGCAATGCAACCTGTGCAACAGCACCAATCCTGGTAAGTCTTTACGTTACCTTCTGGCACTCAGCTTCACAGCTGACCTCAGATCCTCTGTAGTCTCTCAATCCTACTTTTCCCATTTGGACAGTTACGGAAACCGAATCGACCTTCCATCTCGTCCGGAACTCCGGTACGGGACCGTTGATTTCCCGGTACCCAAGGCGTACTGGGCAAACAACGCTTCCTCTCTTCTCGACTCGTCCGGCCTTTCGACGGTTTCTGGCGATCTCCTCGCTTCGCTTAACGAAGCCGTTGATGCGGCTGCATCAGCTGCGACGGGATCAGAAGTCCATGTCGCTGTCCCAGTCCCTCATACCAAGGGCAGAAAGGATAAGAATGTTCCAGCAGAAAATGAAGATCAGAACCTCCGGCCACCCCTCCCCATTGGCCGGGTATTCGTTATCGATGTTTCTTGGAGCGCTGTTCGGTCGGGAATGCTCTACACTGTCTGCCAAGGGATCAAGGAAGCGCTCTATGGTCCCGAAGAGGCAGAAGGTGCTGTGCGGGAGGGAGAAACCGATGCTCCGCATCAGATTCCGCCAGGAAGGGTCGCCATTATTACGTTTGATCGAGCCGTCCAGTTCTACAACTTGTCGGTGAGTTTGCTCTGCCCTCCCTCCAGAATAGTCGGATATTCATTGGGTCTTCTTTCAGCACGAAAAGGAAAAGGCACAAATGATGGTTTGCCCCGACGTGGATGATATATTCTTGCCACTCGCGCGCGGATTCTTGGTCGATCCAATACAGTCAAAGTGAGTTCCTCCACCTGCGTTTGCTGCGATTCTCAAGGCGTGCTGATAGTCCCGACGCCCAGATCTCAGATTACAGGCCTACTAGAATCTTTGCCGAAGCTGTATCAGGAGACTCAGTTTGGAGAAGTTGCTCTCGGAGCAGCTGTTAAAGGGGCACTAGCTGGATTAGTACGTGGACGTTATTCCTCTCAAGCACCTTACCCTTTTTTAAATCCTCTTCGTCTAGTCTGGCTGCGGCGGTCAAGTCTGCGTCTTCTTATCCTCACTACCAAACTGGGGTCCCGGTGCGATGAAATCGCGCGAGGACCCTTTACTGTACGGCACCGACAAGGAAAAGTCGTTATATTCCCCGGCGATACCGTTTTGGCGGAATACAGCAGAGGAATTGGCAGAGTCCGGTGTAGGAGTCAACACGTTCATGTTCCCTGAGCGGTATATCGATGCTGCGTCAGTTGGTCAGTCGCGTTGAATGGTGAAAATTTGGAGTTACCATGCTTACCGTGTCAATTACAGGTATTCTATCCACGGTAACAGGCGGAAGTGTATTCTTCCATCCGAGGTTTGATGCAACAAGAGATCGATTCCGAGTCCATGATGAAATCAAACGGGTGCTTGTGCGGGACATTGCTTACAATGTAGCCATCCGTATACGATGCTCTAACGGTGAGTCTAGTCACCCTTGGTTCCATCTCTCCTACTGATTATAATCGATCAGGGTTACGCGTCCACAACCATATTGGCAATTTCCATCAGCGTTCGTTGACCGACTTGGAAGCCGGTACAATGGATCCCGAACAGTCTCTTGGTGCCGTTTTGCGTCACGATGGCAAACTCGACGAGCGCTCTATGGCGTTTATTCAGGCAGCCGTATTGTACACTAGCGCAACAGGAGAACGCAGAGTCCGAACGATGAATCTTTCCTTCCCCGTCACAAACCATATCGGCAACCTGTTCAAGTTTTCAGACTTTGATACGGGGATTGCGCTTCTGTACAAGGATGGTGAGTGACGTCCACAGAATATCTCGCGCAGATGACTGATCTTCCTCTGTACAGCCGTTACACAAGCACTTACAAAAAGTCTAAGCGATGTCAGACGAGGATTGACGGAGCGTTGTGTGCGAGTTATGGCCATGTACCGCAAACACGTGGCCGTTCCGACATCTATGGGCCAGGTGAGTGTTTTTATGGGCATTTGACAGACACATACTCACAGTGGCTATTCACAGCTGGTCTTGCCCGAGTCGTATAAACTGATGCCAATGTATACCCTCTCCATCATCAAAAGCAAGGCTCTGAAGGGTGGACAAGTCGCTGCAGATGTGCGCTCACTCTACATCCGATCAATCCGCTCCATGTCATTCCCGCAGATGATGATGAACCTTTATCCTCGCATGTTTGGTGTTCATGACCTTCCGGAGAATGTGGGATACATCGGCCCCAACAGCAGACTAGAGCTACCGCAGTTTATGCGAATCTCTCATTCTTATATGGTCGCCGATGGGGCTTACATGCTCAGTAAGTATATGCCGACATTACGTCCGTATCTCCGTATTGACGCATCTACACTTTCTAGTCAATGGGGAAGTTGCGATGCTCTGGCTTGGACATGCAGTCTCCCCTCAAATTATCAATGACCTGTATGCGGTCGAGAACTTGGACGAACTAGATATCCGCATAGTGAGTGGGCAGAAAACGAAATGACGCTGTACTTGGCTAACCATTTCCTGTTCGCCAGACGCAATTGCCGAAACTGCCGAGCTACCTGTCGACACAAGTCCGTAACCTCCTTGCGCACCACGAGCGAATCCTTGGTCATCAGTTACCGGTGATCATTGCTCGACAAAATCTGGATGGAACGGAGATTGAATTCGCCAACATGTTGCTGGAAGACGCCAACAACGATGCATATTCTTACGTAGAGTGTGAGCACTCATATCACCGCGGACATCGAACGTATATACTAATCCTCCTGTCCCTTTGACAGACTTGATGTCGGTGCACAAAAGCGTCACAGAGGAAATCAGCGGAGGGAGCTCAGGACAGGGCTGGAAAGCACCGTGGTCTTCGTAATGAACAATGACAAACATGCATACAACCATACATCTATTATCTATTACACAGTCCTTCCGAAGTCTATAGACGACAAGGTTCACGCCCACCATTCGCCCTCGACAGCATTCTCTTTACGCGTTCTTACCGATTGAACAGGCTGATGAGGTCGCTGGTCTTTGCTGTTTTTGCCATGATATTTGACGACCGTACTCAGCCCACTACTGATCCCCTTCCTGCCGCCCCCGGGGAAGCTTTCCTCTGCAACCTTGGACTTGTTCTTCTTGCTTTTGGGCGCACCTCCTTCCTCTTCATCGTCCTCAGATTCCGCTGCTTCCTCTTGCTTGCGCTTCCCTGATGTCTTTGTTCGGAAGGCTTCTGTGGACTTGCGGACGGTAGCTTCCCATTCCGTCATATGCAGCCGATATAGCGCCATGGTTGCTCGTGCGTCGGTTACCTATAAGGTTCTGTTAATCCAGCTTCCATTGCGATGCAGCAAAGGGACTCACCGAACTATGCGCTCCGGATTGGATCTTCAGTCCCAACTCGAGCTCCGTCAGCTTTTTCAACCCTGGTTTCTTCGTTTTCGCCACTTCTCGCAATGCCTTGAAGGTCTGGGTGTCTCGCAGCAGTGGTGACGGGTGTGACAATAACAACGCCTGTTCGAGGAGCCTTAGCGAGGGGTGGAGCTTCCCATGTCCAGATACTAGCGTACCTTGGTATCGTTTTCCACAGCATGTCCAACCAAGATCTTTCCCTCCACGAGATCCGCCACTTCCTTCTGCACTTCCTCAAACGACTTTGCATTGATCATGTCACTCGCACGAACGCCACTAACCCAAGTACGCCAATCGGTGACTCTCTCCTTTGGTTTGACAAAGCTATCGACGAGGATGTGTCCGTGGTAGTTGACGAGCGATACACGAGCGAGGACCGACTGTGAGCCGTTCGGGCCTGTTCCCACCATTTCGCAATCGATGGCCATGCTGTGATAGTACGAGATTAGCGCTGTAAGCGTGCATTGAATCTTAGAGACGTACTAGTTTCCAGGTCTATCATCGTCAGACCGTGTTATTATCAGCAACTTTCTGGAATGCTCTTACAATAGTAGACTTACGCCTTTTGTGCATCGCGCGTCAACGGAGTCAAACCCGACACCAGACCTCGCAGCTCCTGCACCAATGCATTATTTTCCTTTCCTTCCGGCAAAGGCCCGATCACGACACCAGTATCACCAGGTACTGGATGTACAACAGGCCTGGGGGAACCTTTGTTCAGTATACCACGATAGGAGAACTGAGCGCGATTTCAGACTTACCTTTTCCAAGGGGGAGACTCGATAGGTCCTTGTCTTTTCCCTTCCATTTGGAGGCTGAAGGTTGTGCGCTAGTACCATTGGCGCCTTGCACTTGAGAAGCGTATGCTGCTATGCCCATCGCTTTAGCCTTTCCGTTAATGGAACCGGAACCATCCTTAGAAAACCTGGACGGTTTGTCTTTCTTTGCATCCTTGGGAAGGCTCTAGCAACCCGAAAAGATTTAGTTCAGTTGGAAAGTGGATATGTTCAAGCGTTAAAAGCTCACCATCTGCAGCTTGGCCCAATTGCTGCCAGCTGAGGTCGGGGTCATCGATGGCATCACGCTGATAGCGTTGGAATTCCCAGTAATATCCGGTTTCTTTGGAGCAGCGGAAGTCTTTGGAGAAGCGGAAGGTTTGATATGGCTGCCGATGGACTTCAAAATGCTTTTGTAGAGACTTTTCATGGAGCAACGGCCGAGGTGCCGGAAGAAGGCCGTTGTCGGTGGTGATATCTGGGCCCACTTGTTGCAAGCCATGGAGGGTGTCCGACAAAATGCAGCTCCTAAAAATCAGCTTCCGCAGGTGAACTTTCACAAAGTAAACATCAGTGAATCCTTGTGACGCGATATCTTCTGCTTCATCGTCCAGTCAACAGCAAACGTAGCTGCAAAGGCAATCAATCAGCAATCCAACGTATGCCTCACCCCAATTTCGCTTCGTGAGATGCTCAAGCAAGATATCGGTGAACGGTACGGCCACCACCCCTGACGAACCACGACCATGGCATGTCAACACGATAGCCCAAATCCGAGGGGTATACGACCACGCTCGCAATGCGGTGGAGGAGGACCTCATTGGAGACGAGCGGCTCTGTGAGGCATCCAAGTCCTTCAGCTACATCGGGATAGCCGGTTAGGAAACCGCAGAGGGTCGAAGGGGCGGATGACGATGACGACAAGATGGTGTGCTTGTCATGATCTGCGGGAATAAGGTGTAAGCCTACTTGGATTTTCAGTCAAAAAGCAGAACTTGTCGTTCAGGTCAATCGTATAGCGTCATGTTGACATGGTTCATCTTCGTTGACAACGTTCTTTTTGTGGGATTCATTCTGTTCCTCATTTACATATCCGCTTTGGACGTTTCTTGAAATGCAGACAAGTGGTTTTCACGGCTGTGGCAGGTGCACGAAGCCAATTGAAGGTGCTTCGAACAGGAATACTCGAAATGGTGACACGCAACCATGGTGACGATGTTAATGAATGCTCGAAAAGAATGTACAGAAGTGCTTGTTTCAAGAACAGCTCTGGATTTCGAATACGCAAAGGCACCTCAGCTCCTCAGTCACAGCGCAGGCAGACCGCTGTATACTGTAGACTTGCAACTCGGCCGTCGATTTTCACAATGCGGAGGAAGCGGGTGCTGGAGAAGCCGGTCAAGGCAGCTAAAGCAAAAGCCAACGCAGCGCCAAGGCCAAAGACTGCAGGTAAGAAGCGGGGAAAAGGTATTGTGGAGGAGGAGCTGGAGCATAGGATGCCTCGGGTAGTTCGACTCATCATCAAGTGCCAACGGAGGTTCGTCGTAGAAAATGTCGCGCAGGATCCATCTTAGGAAGACTCATGACTGATGCCTGCGATGACCAAGAAGCGGAGGTGTCTGTCATCGATTTACTTGACAAGACCTTATCAACTAATGAATTTCACTTTCTTTGGTAAAGGAGAGCAGGAAGGCGGTACTTTGACTTGTGCCATAGGTGGAACTGAAGACTGACCGAAATACAAGTAATTAGACGGCCTGGAGCAAACGGAGTGAAGCATGTTATTTAATACGATACAGGCCTCACTTGATAATGGGAGCCCGACTCGGTGAATTCGTCGCATCCAGTTTTACGGTTCGAATAGACATCATGGGAATGACCAGCCAGACCAGCCTTCCGAATTCTTTGTTGACACCCGTTTCCTCCTATTAAGCATTGGCGAAGCATCAGTATCCAGGAAACGAAAGCTCACGCTAAGCTTCTTATCAGCCCGTTGAGGTGTTTGACGCGTGCTTCGCAAAGTGTTTATCATTAACAGGTGCCAATGACACACACTTCTGTACCGTCGCATATTCGGAACTCAACTCCAATCCTTTAATCCGCGTTTCAGCTTGCGTTTTTATACAATCAGTTCGAGCGTTCTATTACAACTTAGTCATCCACATGTTATCCGTAACTCTACAGTGTGGTATCCGAAGCACCTTCAGAATGTACCCGGCCTGGTGCACCTGGCACAGCTGTACAATCCATCTATCCACATTCCTGAAAATGTCTAAAGCGGGTACCTATTGAGAAGCAGAATGAATCGCAGGCAACAACATTTCAGCGAAACCGAGGCACGCGCGTCAGTCAACCAATACAACTAACCTGAACGACAAGTTCTGCTTGTCAGTAAGATCCATGAATGCCTTGTCAATCTTGTGGGTGACTTTGGTGCCGTCTTCCAGGATTTCATCAACATAGCCATAATCGTCATCATCCGTCTGAAAGGCCCGAGACAATCGCACAACACATTAGAGAAAGGAGCAAGCGAAGGCCATTGAGAGTAAACCCTTCCACTTACTCCGCTTTCTGCCTGCAGTTTGTCTCTTTGCTTGTTCTCAAATTCCAGTCGCCATCGGATACCGAGCATCATGACCACACAGATGGAATAACTGATGATGATAATCGTCCAGGGGATCCGGTTTCGGGGCTTGTACTTGTCGAGCCACCTGATGGATGTTCCAGGGTCAGACAGATGTTGAACCAACGGAGAGATAGTCACTCACATGAGAGGTGCAAGAAGGTTCCCTAGACAGTATCCTACCAAGAAAGCTGCGTTGGTAGTTGTCTATTGTCGTGAATAATTGGGTCAGCTCGCGTTTTTCAGCTCTGGCCCGAACGGAAACGTATCGCGTACTTTTTTCGTATGGCCGGTGACACAGCTGTTGATCCAGGCGAGCGCGATAACGAACCCGGGTGTACCAACGCCTTGAAGAGGATAGTGGTCAGAACTCAAGCTTTTTGCGAGCATCATCGACGTTTCCGAGCCTACCAGTTATATAGAGACAAACCAAGATCCCAGCTTTGTTGCTGTAGGGCAAAGTCACGATCAGGATTGCGCCAAGTACGTTGGGTACCAGCCAAACAGCGCCAATGTAACCTCGGTGGTTGGGCCATCGCTTGAGAGCAAGAGTACTCGCCCAGATGGTGACGATCTCCACCACACCGGAAACGCATCCCAGCAGCGTTGTTTGCCAGGTTTCGAAACCCTGATAGTCAAACGGGTATGAGTGAAGAAATTCACAAAAGAGGAGAAGAAACGTGACTTACCAAACTCTTAATGATCAAGGAGTTCTGGTTGGTCAAAGAATTGGGGATATTGTTGAAAGCAGCGAAAACAGCGAAAGTCCAGAGCTTCCAGTCGCACAGCGCTTCAACAAATCTGTATCGAGAATGGAGGAGTTCAAATTTAGATCAAGGGAGTATGGCCCCTACAAACAAGATGCTACCCACTGCTCCCTTTTCCAGGTCTGTATCACAAGATAGACATAAATTACTGAATCGCAGCAGAGGTAAAGCGCACTCTTCTTACCTTGTTTTCAACACCGGTTTTATTGTCCCGGATTCTCTCGATAGCCCTGGATAAATCGCGTAAGATATCGGTGAGCTAAGAATGTTGCGATACTATGAAATTAGGACTTACATGACTTTCTCTTCTTCCGTCAAGAACTTGGCATTCATAGGGTTATCGGGGAACCAAATCCAGTAGGCTAAAGCAACGACGAAGGTCATCGCTCCGGTGAGGAGGAAGAAGATACGCCAAGGTTTAAATGGGGCGTCCAATCCAATTTGCAATACCCCAAACGACAGAAGGCCCGAAATGACCTGGGCACTACAATGAGCGAGGTTTGGGTCAATAAGTATATAGTGCTGATGATGAGTGGAAAAGAATGCTTGCTTACGTGCCGTTCATCAAGAACCAGTATCCCGTTCTTACTGCCTGTTCATTCAGCGTGTAGAACATGCTGGTACTGGAGCAGTCGGACCATCGATGAGTCCGATAACTTCGTCTAATCGCAAGTGCGAAGCAACTTACACAATCATGAAACCTGCGGTAATACTTCCCTCGCACATACCTAGCCCGAATCGCAGAATCGCTAGACCGGCAAAGTTCTTGCAAGCGGCGAAGCAGCACAGGAAAATTGCCCATAGGGTAATGTTTAAGCTCTTTTGAGATGCGGTATGGGTCAGTACATCTTGCGACTTTCTTACGCAGGTGAAGTGAACTTACCATCCATTTCCCTACAGGAAATCGCTGCAAAGCGATGTTCTGCGGCCATTCAAAGGCCAAATAGGCGATATAAAACAAAGACCCCAGCAAATTGTACTCCGTGGTGGTCAAATGTGTGTCTGTCTTGATACCCAAAATCGAGGAACTACCTAACGTCGTCTTGTCGACGAATTGCATCATGTAAAGGACCATCATCAATGGCAAAAGGTTTTTGTCGATCTTGCGAAGTAGTTTTTTCGCTTGAATAGGGTCGAGTTGGTGGCCTACGGCTTTCGCAGCAAGAGCCGCGGCGGCGTCGACTGGTGAGGATCAATGTCTCTCAGTCGCCGGGATCCGAAGCATGACGCAAGTTCCGTGATGCTCACCTTGACCCGTACCAGCATGAAGATGATGCTTCCCGTCAGATTTCTCCTCGAAAGGAATCTGATCAATCGAGACGACCCTTGTCGTTGTTAAACCATCCAACCCCTTCTCATCGATATCCTTCTCGTAGCGATCTAAACTTGACATGTTACGTCAGGCTTAGTGTTGTTGTCTGACCACTCGGTCGTGAGGAATTTACCCACGATGCGTTATTCCCAGACACATATATACTGCAGGGA
Organism: Naganishia cerealis; assembly: GCA_030039265.1. Lineage (NCBI taxonomy): Eukaryota > Fungi > Basidiomycota > Tremellomycetes > Filobasidiales > Filobasidiaceae > Naganishia > Naganishia cerealis. Next base: position 110,403 of record JASBWR010000079.1, read on the forward strand.
CGCCAAGCACCCCTTACCCGAATTGACCGTCCTGCGGGCGGTTGAAACATAGCGGCCAACACAAAGCGGTAGAATAGCTGGTAGAATGATACCCGGCAACCATCGGACGCTGACCGAAATTGGCTCTCCCTATCATTAACGGCTAGATACGAATATTCCGAAGCAGCCAGGAACGCACTTACTCCATGTATAGCTCTTCGCATTCTCGCTCCATAGGAGCTTGCATAGGAGCTTCCAAGGCTGTGAGTATTGTGAAAGCGGTATGGAGTATTTCCGTTCATTTTCATTTCCTAGCGCTTGACTTTAGCCTTATCTCTTGAAGTGGGTGCCTTCTTTGATAAGCTAGAACGACCTAAAGCAATATTGACACAATTGTCAACGCGAAGAAGGCCGACGAGATGAGCGATAGGGAGCTCGATAGGCGGAGACATATTCCCTGACAACTGTGCGTCATGGCCTCCAAAAAGCTCTCCCCGGGCACAAATGCCGCGTTCGCAAGATAGTTTGTATCGCTGTACGTGAACAACAAGTCCTTTGACCAGGGTCTTTGCGTTCGTCTAGATAAGTCGGGTGTAAGGAGGCCTGGGAGTTGTCGTAAGACATCCTATGTTGAATGTATTTTTAGCGTCTGCGCGAACGCTTTCTGGCTCAATAGACTTCAATCGCTCCTATCTGCCCTTATCTATTAGGATAGATCTCCGGCCTAATGCGTGTGTTCGGATGCAAATCCAGCGGAATATACTCCTAGCTGCTCCAGCTGCTGCTCCCCGTTCATTCCTGTGCGCCTGCACTACCAACTATTCGTACAGTAGTGCTGATAGGCAGGAGGACAGCAAACATGATCAACCCGAAGCGCCTTCTTCCTGCGTACTTGACAACTGTTCGTCTTTACCAAAGTACTCCCGGAACTGCAGTCTGTTCAATCCGTGCGGCTATCGGTACCGAAACAGCTTCACCATGATCCGGCTGAACACCAAGAAGGCATAACTATCATACGGTGACCGCCTGTATTGTCAAATGCAAAATCTCATCAGGAGCGTATTTGAGAGCACTGCAGTTTTTACAATCGGTCATTATGGCAGGATTTCAGGTCGTCGAAATTGCAGGATGATCTATCAGATCCTTGAACTACCGACAGATTTCTTCCCACTCGAGTACAAGCGACCTGTTTTTCTCAAGGAGATCGGACCAAAAGAACGCCAGACCTAGCGACTTGATTCCTTTTAGAACGACGGAACAGCGTCCTAGCATCGTCAAACGGTGCCCCTACTGCATTCGCCCGACTCCACACTCTCGCGTATGGGTGTAGAAGCGCATTCCCTAACGTACTTCCTTTCATCGCTCCTGGATTGAGGAGCCATGTAGAGCTGCGCGGAGTCAGCCCTGAAAGGAGGGAACGTTCGATAGCCGATCCACATTATCCAAAGTCGCAATATGGGTACGCTATATATTGTGCGAAGCAAGACCTGAGGTACGTTGAGGTTCGCCCATTCCCGTCGACATCAACCCCTTCCATAGCCCTTCTACTCACGTCAACGAGCCTATTCAACCTTGCAGAAACAATCCCCTTCTTGAGCCCACACCCCTTTCTAAATCCCTTGAACACGCGACACCCTTTCCACACCCTTAAAATCAAGCTACAGTTCACACCTTCTGTAAGGAAAAACTCGAGACAATCCATTCAAAACCAGATTCGACGTTAAGCAATCATAATGGCGGAACGCGACGAAGCATCCCAAGGGCAGAAGCTTTCTGTAAGTGAACAATACCGGCTCTGTTGTAACGAATGCTTGATATCCTGTTCTATTCTTTACGAATGTCTGATTTACTTCACCGACAGTTCCTACAAGCGTTCGTCGTCCTTCCCCTGGTAGATAATAGTGTTTGAAAGACACAAGCTGATTCCTCTACCCACTTGTCGGACACGACTGATTTTGGACATTGGGTCGTCATCTCTGCAGCGCCTGGCTGATAGGATTGTTCATCCTGCATTGGTGTGTGATTGGAGCGTCAGGTTCGGCATCGATCATCTCCTCTCAAGCTGTTTAAAGGGCTAATATGCAGATTGGCTTGTAGTCATGGTCATCGTGGCAGAAGCCTTCATTGTGGGTAGTTTCTTGCGGCACCAGTGACCGGTCTCTGATGACTGAATACTATTCGCAATATACTATACAGATGACAAATTCGATAAAGCGATTCAAAGATACTTTCGGAGAGAATCGCGCATCTCGTATGTTTTCTACCTTCTGCGGTATTCTTGCGTTGGTTGTTGATAGGCGTCATGAACAGGGATACAAGGGTTCCAGAATGCGGAAGACTACAATCCGATGAGCGGGTATGTGGGGCTCACGAATGTTCCGAAGCATGCGGGATCTATCTTGTGGTCTAGCGGGTGGCAGTTCTTCATCAGTAAGTGGTACTTTTGGCATCTCTGTCATTTTCAAGTCTGTAGCTCATCTCCGCTGCCTTCCTACTAAATAGTCATCGCTGCGCTCACCATCGTCTTTGCCGACGTTGCATTGGCTCTTCCCGAGCGAAACAACATATTCTGGAGGATCATCAAGATGTTCTGGCTTGACGGAATGACATACACGAAGCAATACGGCACTGCCGATCCATATGATACGTCACGAGATCCGATTCCTTTCTTCTTGGCTCCATTGGGTGAGTAAAGAGGCGGAACAGCCTGGAGCGGGTCCAGGTTCTGATATTGTTGGCATAATTACAGCGTTATTCAAAGTATTCCTGACTTTCGGGTACATGTCTCAAAGCTTTTACGGAGTTGACACCGGGTAAGTCCCTTCCTTCACGAACCAAAGGTACTTTCTCACACACGTCCCTGAGTTTCCGTAGCCTGAATCAATGGGGAGAACAGAAGGGCCCAAACACACAGCTGTTCTGTCTTGCCGCTGGTAAGTTTTCAGCGTTTTCAAGCCGACATCAGGGACTTGCTCGCTGATATGCGTGCGATGGCTGTAAAAGGTTTCAGTCTCGCCGGTAGTTCCCTTTTTGGACTTTTCACAGGCAGTGTGAGTATACTTGTCCTATGTATGAAGTATTCGCTCCAACATGTCGATCCTCATATCTTCGCCTTATTTCTTAGTGGCTCTACCAGGCTAGAAATCCTCGGGTCATATCCGACGAACATGGATCCTGGGGTTGGAAAACGCCTTCGAGAGGAGATCGGAAGCGCCAGAATTATACAGACGTATACGGGTACAACTACTAAGTCACCAAGAAGTCCCTCAAGTCTGATTGGGTGTCAGGAACACTCCCGAAGAATGCAAACGCTGTTGAAGACTATCTCCATTGTTCCATCCATTTGTCATTCCCCAAGTCGTACATCATGAATCGAAAAGATGATGATGGTCATATAATTCGTGCTGATATTACACAGAACGGTGTTCGCTCTACTGACACTGGCCTCGCGAGGAAAGAGACGAGGAACAAAGAGCGGACGGAAGGACATGTCCAGATGTGCTCCGCGTTCGATGTATGGGTTGATTAGTGGTTGATTGGAAAAGGAAGCCTGGCATGAAGACGATGCAAACTCGGGTATCGAGAGCTTAGGCGGGAAGGCACGTGGCTTTTGATGAAACGCGTCGAGCAAATTAACGAGGCGCGTGGCCAAAGGCCTTCCGATCAGTCGATCGTAGCTTTCCCTTTGATCCTCAAGTTGGCAGCTTTCCTTTCTTTCAGGTTGGCAAATCGTCCTGGTCCATTCTTGTCAGTTTCCCTGCAGCAGGTCATATATACCAGGGACGGCGCATACACGGAATCCGTGCCGCAACGCCCACCCTGGCTACGATCTGCGATATTCAGTACCTCCACCCCTGCACCACCATGCAGCCATCAATGACTGAGCCCCAGGTTGAGGCTGACACTAAGCAAGCTATGAATGGCTCGTCAACCTCGGAATCCAAAGAGGATGTGCTGCAAAGAGAGCAAGTGAACGCCCTAAATAATGGCGAGAAACCTCCTTCTTCAGCAACAACTGCAACACCGGTTACCGTTCAGCCCGTAGCGCTATTAGACCCAGACGAACAGGCTTCTCAGCAACGACTCAAGTTTCTGCTCGAGAAATCCTCTATATACGCCAAGCTCGTGGGAGATCGAATGGAGCGACAACGGCAGATCAAGGCCAAGCAAGAGGAACGAGCGGCGACAAGGAAGGAAAACAAGGAAGTTCGAACTGCGGCTGATGAAGGTATGGCGAGGAAGACAAGATCGACGAGAGCGAATGCAGCGGTAGCAATGCCTTCAGTAAAGGACGAGCCAGCAGAGGAGAAGCCGGCAGTTAAACGGAGACGCACGACAAGGGGAAAAGTTGTCCCCGCTACTCCCGTTGAACCGGTGGAGCCAGAACAGTCTGACAATAAGCCAACAACAAAAGAGGAAACCTCTACGGCTGCCCAGAATGCTACTGCTCAGACAGACAAGATATATATGGGGAAACAGCCAGCGTTGATCACTGGGGCAACGCTGAGAGATTATCAGCTAGCGGGCGTTCAATGGATGGTCAGCTTGTACGAAAACGGGCTGAATGGAATCTTAGCTGATGAGATGGGTCTCGGAAAGGTACTTCTTCGTTCATCTCAATGTATGACTGTAACTAAATACATTTTTACATTGCTAGACCATTCAAACGATATCTTTTCTTGCTCATCTTATGGCAATGAACGCACAAGGACCTTACCTTATCGTTTGTCCGCTCTCGGTCCTGGCGAATTGGGTAACGGAATTCTCCAAGTTCGCTCCTGATATCCCTGTATGTTTGCGAGAAGGTTTAAAAAATCCGTTTCTCCAGCGCTGAGATGTTAAATCCCTCCCTTTTAGGTTCTTATGTACCACGGAAGTATTCCTGAACGACAGGAACTACGTGAGGAGCGGATGAATCCGCGCAACGTTGATACGAACAACAAGCGCAAGAAGATCGAGGGGTCGAATGCGAATATTCCCTCGTTTCCAGTTGCAAGTCACCTTATTTGTACATTACGAATTGTAGCAGGACTGACGAAACAGAGCCTTTCTCCATCTTAGATCGTGACTACTTACGAGATGATCATCAAGGATCAGCAATACCTATCCAGATATGATTGGAAGGTAAGTGATGGTAGTTCCGAATAAAGCTGGATTTTTCCTAATTGCCAGCCGAAATTTCTAGTTTATCGTTGTCGATGAAGGACATCGTCTAAAGAACCTGAATTCCAAGTGAGTACTATTGAGCTTGAAATTTGGATGGTCCCTCGCTGATAGCTCAGCGATTTTGATCGTTAGGTTGATTCAAGAGCTAAAGACTTATCGAAGTGCTAATCGGCTGTTGCTGACCGGCACGCCCCTGCATGTACGTCATTTGTGTATCGAACCTGACACTCCTTATCGTTGCTGATCCAGTACGTATGACGGCAGAACAACTTGACGGAATTATGGTCCCTGTTGAATTTTATTCTGCCCGAGGTCTTTGACGATCTGACAACGTTCCAGCAATGGTGAGAGCCTCGGCTTCGGTCTCGGTGGATTCAGTTCAGAATCTGACAACATGGTGCCACCCCGTCTATTTAGGTTCGATTTCGATAATCTACGTGAGAACGGTGATACGAGCGGTCTGGCCAAGAATGACATCGTTACTACCCTTCACGAAATCCTCAAACCTTTCCTCTTGCGGCGGCTCAAAGTTGATGTGGAGCCTAATATGCCTCCCAAGAAAGAGTATCTACTTAAGGCACCCCTGACCCAGCAACAAGCAGAGATATACAAAGCCATTGTCAACCACGAGATTCGTGACTACCTCATTGAGAAAATGTCCGGTTTCTCGTCGCATGAACCGTCACCTGCGCCTTCGAATGATACAGCCGACTTTACCGATACAGGTAATGAAACAGCAGGTAACGAAACAGACGGCACTCGCAGATCGAGCCGTCGTCTTGCCAAGCAACCGAAGTTGAACTATCGTATTGCCAATGACGACGAACGCTTCGCTCAACGTTTGGATGCTGGTTTACCAGTTGAACTAAAGGACATTCAAGTTCCTGTCAAGACTATCGAGGAGACCGGCAGAGAATGGGCTATCCGACACGCCACAAAAAAGGTCAACAACATGAAATTACAAAACATGATCATGCAGCTTCGAAAGGTATCCAGTCATCCTTTCCTTTTCGATTGGCCAAGGGATCCCAGTACGAATGATCTTGTTATCAACGACGATCTTGTGAACGCAAGCGGAAAGATGCTTCTGCTTAACCGATTACTCGATGCGTTGTTTGAACGCGGGCACAAGGTATTAATCTTTTCTCAATTCACCACCATGCTCGACGTCATTGAAGATTGGGCGACCGAGTTCAAAGGATGGCCTATCTTCCGGATCGATGGGTCGACTAAGCAACCTGACCGTCTTCGACAAATGAACGATTTTAATACTGCCGGCGATCGTCCGGACGCTGTCAAACTCTTCCTACTCAGTACAAGAGCTGGAGGCTTGGGTGTCAACCTGGTCGCGGCGGATACCGTCATCTTCTTCGACCAGGACTGGAATCCCCAAGCAGATCTTCAAGCTGCAGATCGAGCGCATCGAATTGGCCAGACAAAACCGGTACTTGTCTTCCGGTTGGTGACTGCCCATACCATTGAAAGCAGGATTTTAGAAAAGGCCGGGAATAAGCGAAAGCTTGAAGCTCTGGTGATTTCCCGAGGCAAGTTTGGAGCGATCGACAAGGACGGTAAAATCCTGCTCGGGCGAGAGAAGAAACAAGCAAAGACGGAGGATTGGGCAAAGGAGTTATTGGCTTTGGACAGCGAGGAGATCAACTTTGTTACTAAAGACGACCGTGTCATCAGGTGAGTGCGAGATTTAATGCCACTCGTGTATCGAGGCTGACTTGGCTTCTGCCTTATACAACAGTGATGAGGATCTTGAGATCCTCCTTGACCGGTCACCGGAAGCGCTCGCCCGTGAAAAGGGATGGAGTGCCGGCATGGGCGCCAAAGGCTCGACGGATCAAGATACCGAAGAAAAGGTCAAGAAGGGAGACAAGACCGCTTTCGAAGTGAGCAGTCCGCACCTTTTGCCGTTCATAAATAGTAGCTCACGGTTCTTGTTCACATAGGTCTTTGTGCCTGACACGGAAGATGATGTCAATAACGAACTGGCAAATATGTTTGCGGAGAACGGGGCATAATAGTGGTGTACACTTGTCTTCGTGTATAAATTAATTATAGTTCTGTATCGGAGGTTGAGTCATCAGTTGTATTGCTTCACTAAGATCTGATCGCCACGATCGCATTGCGCAACGCATAGGAAATATAATATCCAATTATTGTATACAGGAGTCGAACGACCCTACGTTAATTTTACAGTAGTTTGATATACAACCTCCTCTGACAATCGCCACACAGCACACTCCGGACATCCAACTATTCATCTTTCAACCGTCTCACTGGAAGCCACTTGATAGGATGCGAATTGTAGATCGGCCACGGGGGAACAGCGATCTATTGAAAGAAAGGCTAGTAAGTTAGCAGACCTCCCTTTGCTGTGTCAAACGTGATCGTCAGACGTACGAAGAGAACAACAAGAAAGCCGAAAGCAAAGGTGAACATGCTGTATTTCACGGAGCCGAGCCCAAGTCCGACGAAATATGCTATCACCTAGATACGTCCTAGATATTTAGCGATTGAAATTCGTAGGATAGCCAGTGTAACATCACTCACCGCTGATACGATTAGTCCATATCTCGAAATCTTCTCTGTAGTCTTTTGTCCTTCAAAATCCTGCATTGCCAAAGGTTTGCTATATCAGTTCGGCCGCTCATCCGGAGAGTCCCCTTTATGACTAGGGACTCACGATAATGCCTTCAAGAGCTTCCTTGGCTGATCGAATCAGCCCGTCCATCTTATATTATCCGTTTCCAAGTGCTTGATTCCGTTTGTCTGCCGTGCTGGTTGTTGTGGAGACGGGCTAAGGGCGGATGATGCGAGCTCAGCTGTGTCGTAGCGTCAGCTTCCCGTAGTAGCCTTGCGAGTGATAGCTCCTAGTATACGATGCACACTGATGACTTTGTGCGATAGTAGGTTAGACATCAAGATGCGCCCTAACACTAAAGGGGAAGTGCGAGGGTGGAGGCCGCCGATTGCTCTGTATTGTCAAAGTGTCAATGTCGTATAGGAGCTGTTCCAGGCAATGAGTAATCGCAGTTGCAGTCCTCATTGCAGTTGGCAGACACAGCATCGGACGTGGGTCAAGGCTTCCTCCAGGTCTTCATACATGAGTTTACGTAGAGGTTTCACGGCCAAGGACGAGGACGATCAGGATGTGACCATACAGCGTTAGTGCTTTCAATGTAGCCTTTACTATTACGTCTCAGTCGTGCGCAGACTCAATGATAACCATTCCTTACTTTGGCAGGGGTAGCTTTGGACGAGGATGGTATGCAGTAGCCAAGAATGCGACCATTCGTGGATGTGATGCTGATCAATCTCGGATTGTAGAGCAGGAGGAACTTATACAAGACCTTTCCCGGCAGAATGAGAAAGAAACCGAATACAACCTTGTTGCGCTGGATTGCCTAATATGCCTAAGCTTCCTGTTGTAGGTACCCCACTCCACATCCAACTCCTTGTGAACTTGAAAGTTAATGTGGAAAGCTGTTACAGATACCTTGCACGCCTCTTCCTCAGCTTCAGCGGGGGTATGCAACCCTCTCTACGCCTCGGTCATCTAGCTCTACTATTCCTGGTGCTGCTTCATCCTATCCTAATATCAATGAACAGCGTCACCCTGGCTTTGTCGATGGCAGGTTGGCAATCTCGTTCGATACACGAGCTTCGAGATAAAATACCTCTACGACTGCTTCTTATCCCGACATTTGCGCCCATGACCGCCAGCTACCTGCAAGGTCACCGCCCTCACGAAATTCTTTTCTGGGGATTCCCGTTCTTGCTACTGTTGCTAGTAGTGATACAACGGGAAGAGGATCAAATCACCCAGGATCGCTTAGAACGGTTGAGAAGCCTAAAGTATGAGCTCAAAGGTGCCTGAACGTTGACCAAACTTTGTACACACGACGAGCACATTATGTAGTATATAGAATATCGTATAAGGCAGCACATGCATATTGATACAGTGTGGTGAATCAACCCGTGAGATTACTTTGGAATTATTGGGTGCACTACTCTCGGAAAGAGCTAAAGAATACAATGTGGCGATACCACCAGATACGGAATTACAGGTAAGAGAAATCCAGCCATGAAACACCGACTATTAAAAGCACATTGAAAACGCTCTGTCCGATTTTGGCGCGGGTATGCGTTCAACGATGGTGAAGATTACCTGACACACTGCACATCTGCACGACCCATCGTCTGTCACTGCGCCATGCTGGGTACATGGTTGTACAAATCCTGCTGCGGTTCGTGTCTCTCTTGATAAACAGGCTGCATAGTAGGCTGCCAATTGGACAAGACTACTTGCGGTGGACCCATGCTCAGCATGGGTTGAGCCTGGTAGGTAGGTGACGACATCATGACCTGCTGCGGTCGGCTGTCGCTTTGTCCTGGCGGCATTATCCATTGTCCGTCTGCTGACGATCCGGCGTGCGTGTTCTCGCCGTTTGCATGGGCGAGTTGCATCATGGATGGCTGATACGCCGGCATAATGCCGCCCGATGGTCGGGAGAAAGAGGGAATCATACCGTCACCGGGCTCTGTTCCGGATTCGACGTATTCCATTTTGACGTTCGGAATCCCCATATACTGGGATGGCATGCTCGCAAGATCCATGTTATGCCAGCCCGAATTCGGTAACGAGCTCGCGATTCCTGTAGGTGCTTCGTTCGAGTTGTAGCTGTGACTGTAAGATCGATTTGGTTGTAGACCGGCAGACGACATCGAGCCACCGGACGTCGAGTTGGATATTTGCACTTGTTGATTGTTCATCTGGTTGTACGCGGCCGTTCCATTGGAATCGACAGTCACGTATTGTACTCGGGGCGCCTCGTGAGGTGATCCCTGAGACACTGTTGTTCCTGCGGATGAATACTGCACCTCCTGTGTTATTGGCACTTCGACCGATCCGGCACCAGCGGAATTAAGCACGACAACGTTGCTCATCGGACTATTTCTGACGGTCTCTGAGACAGGCGTCATTGGGATATACGAGTATTGGTCACTCTGGTATGATGGCGTTCGACGCATCATGCCCGGTCGAACGGGATGTCCGGGTAAAACCAACTGCATTGCAGTTTGGGGGAAATTCGCCTGATCCGGACTGCTATATGGTTGATAACGCGAATGGGATCGCATGCGACCGGCCAACCTATCCCCTCCACTGCCCTCAGACATTTGTCTTGACATGCTCGCTCCTCCTCCGAATTGTGTGGTATGAGGCCTCTGCTGTGTCGCTGCTGGCAATGGCACGTGAAATACTACCGGTGCCGTGTGTGTCATGGGTTTTTGCTGTTCCTGTTCAAGGTAGTTGTCATAATAGTTTCCTGATGTCACGGGAGACATGGGTGTAATCACGCTGCCGTGCGAGGTTCCTGTACTCGGACGACTATGTGAGTTGGGATCGAGGACGGCCTCTTTCGGGACCGTGGCAAATGTGTATGCTTGTTGCGGATAGGCGTACATGGTATGTCGCTGGATGGGCGCCGAGGCTGGAGGTGGGAGCGGCTGTTGCGGATGTGCCGCAAAGGTATCCGGGTTCTGATTATTCGGCTGTCCGGGAACGCTCGTGGGTTCGCCACTATTCGATTCAACGAATCAATATTACGCCTCAGGAAGAGAAACACCAACTCGCACTTACGCATATCGCAACTTGCCATCTGCCGTATACATAGTCTGGATGGGCAATCGGAATGAGTCTGATCGCAGATATTCGTCTCCAATTTCAAGTTTGGCGAGCAAAGGGATATCCCTGGGGCGATACAATCGGTCTTCGTGAATATCGGAAGGATTATAGTATGATACCAGATGCTGATGATAGCCGTTTACTAGGACAGATATCGTCTGTGATAAGTAGTTTTGCATCAGCACACGCTTTCGCCGTTGTGCGAGCCACGACTGAACTGACCCTCTTGACCAACCCATCTGGCCGCCAAAAGTTTTTCGCACCCTGCTGTCCCTTCTTCCCACGAGTAGCATCAAAAGGCTGAGGTTGGGAATCGCTCGAACTTCGAGGTCGATTCCCGCTGTTTGGCAGCTCGAGGCCGCTCACACTTGCCGCCGACAAATGCGGACGATTTCTCGAGCTCCCCGGTAGTGGATTGCGTGGGAAGGGCCGGGAAGAAGCTGTTGATGGGCTTCCCGAGGTCTCCATGGCGGTAATCGCATTAGGAGACACCATGCCATCAGCCTTGTCGATGATCTCGCGATATGTCTATTTATAAGTGGTGGATCAGTATTGGCTCAAGGCCGTTTGCTTCGTGGCACTGCGATACTCACAAGATAATTTCCGAATATCCGACTTGGACTCCAGCTCATTCCATCCGTCCATCTTTTGATATTGCTTTCATGCTCATCGAAGACAAAGACCGCTCCACTCTTGATCATGGCCGCCTTTTCCCTGTCCGTCAGCCTTCTGGTCACTCTTGGGATGATTCCCCTCTTGGCTGCTTCGAAGAGTATCAGTGCATCGTGGGTGTTCTCGCAATACCCGCGGAACGGAGGTTCAATTGAGCCTGCTTGCGCAAAGGGTTCGTATTTTTGCTGGGCTTCCATCTTGATTTGTGGCAAAGGGGCGCTCTGGGGTTGAGCTAGGTGGTTTCCGTGTTGGTCCAGGTACTCCGGATGAGCACCAAAGTTGTTGTAATTCTCCATGGTCATGTGGTTTTGCGCAGAAGGCCGCAAGTCGAGCGTTGGACGCTGCCCCGAAGGACTTCTTTTGATGTTCGAGCTCGGGACAAGACCAGGACCGTTGGCAGGTTGCACAGATTGCGTCATTTTGAGGGGAGCCTATGGTATTGTCAGAGTGGCTGCGAGAGTCTATGCGGACCGAGCTACGACAAACAGTAAGTCAGGAGATTGCGCTAGTTGTAGATTAACAAGAACTATCAGGGGGGAATGATGGAGCTAAAGAGGGTGCTACCAAGGACTAAATCTATATAGACACTTACGAACAACGTCCAGGAACCTACTAATTCGATTACCTAGTCAAAGCTGTCTGACAACTTGATGCCTATCTGCGGAAAAATTGGGCCGTTTCCATGCGGTGTAGAACAATGCGGAGAATCGGGAGAAGACTTTGGTCGATAGCGGCTTCCAGAGGCAATGAATGTTGGGATCAAGGGTGTTGAAATCCCTCACAGCTGGATGATGGACGGATTATAGGCAAGTCGAATGGCGAAGAATTGCACGAACAATGGAAAATATGTGTGGTGGATCTCGTCTAGCGCAGCGTTGCTCGCTAAGAGACAATGAAACGAATGGCGGTGATGCCGAATATTCGTTTGAGAGACAAGGTCTGATAGGCTCACCCGGTGTCGTTTTGTAGGGAGGGTTGGCCGTTGTCGTCTAACGCAATAACTGGTGGTAGCAAATGTTCCAACAAGAGTCAGGCGTCGAGCGGTCGTCAGGCATACATCAAGGGCGCCGGTGGTCGCGGGACGAGAGGGTATAAGTCTGATTGTCCTCCGTGCTACGTACTGTCAATGGTGGTGGTCCAATTAGCGAGATACTGGTCACGTTTCCACGGCCGTGGTAACTGCCGTGTGCTGTCGGGGATGGGGGCCAGGAGGCCCAAGGGGAGGAGCAGCTTGTGGATGTGTTTCGGCCGCTGCTAGGCACAGGGTTAGAGGGGCATGGAGAGTGGCAAGCCTAGCGAACCAGGGGGAATATTGAATCCTGCTGTTGATCGGATCAGTTTCGCTATCCAGGGAGATCGCCCCTTTCCTTTCCAGGCGAAGCGAATTGTCAACAGATGCACACCGAAGGAAGGTTCAGGCTACAGAAGATCCTTCCTTCCCTGCGTTAATGCTCTCGGCGGTCCATGCCGCCGTGCAGCCAAGCTAAAACCAATTACAAGACACCGTAGCTACTGCAGTTCGGCTGCGGCAGACCACAGATCGTCACGTACACAGCTACGTACACTGGCTATTATGAAATCTGCGGATTCCAGCGGCAACGCCAAAGAATAGCACTGTACAGCTCACTGTACTCTTCGTTACTGGTAATTAGCTCGTCTTGTCAGATTCGTTGTCAGATCTGTGAAAAAGCTCTTTGTCTTTTTCCAACAGCTCTTGGAGCAGCTCAACTAGCTGATCAGCTAGCTGATCTTGCAGGAGTCGCCATTGCGGATTTCGCTTAATCCAGCAATTTGCTCCACTGCACGCCGAGAGCAGCGACGGGGTACCTGGTATCTTGTGACGGGCCCACAGCTGCAGAGGGATGTGCAAATTGCTTGTGCAGCTGCTTCTTCCACAGCTGTTGTAAAGGGCTTAACTGCAACGCATAGGATTGGTCAAGCCGAATGACCACACTTGTTAACTGTCGCACTTCACAGCTTTCTGCCCTGTGTAGATGCCGGGCAGGGCGAACGAGCTCTTACTTCCCTGTGCATTTCCTCCAGCTACGAGCTGCTCAAATGACTGCACCCGCAATGCGAAACAGGATAACATACAGCTTACCATACCTGAACCCACTTGAACCGGGTCTCTCAACAGCTCTCTCTCTCAACCTAAGATCAACAGCTTTCCAACCTCTGCTCCTACCAGCTCTCCTACCTCCCTCCCTCTAACAAGCCCAAAATTCCTGTAGAAGCCCAGCTCTTCCCACGCGGTTTGCAAAGGCTGTCCTCCAGAGTCGAGGCCTTTACAAAGCTCGGTATCTGCAAGCCTTGGCTTTTGCATGAGAAATTGTGTAAAAGAACAGTAAACCAGCTCAGTATGCCAGAGCTTATACCTGCTACCACTGCTAATATACACCGCGTTTTTGATTCATAAAAGCCAGAGATGCACGGAAGCACAAAAAAAGACAGGGCTTCTTGCAACTGCTTGCGCAAAGCCATCGGCTCAGCAGGCAAAGCTTGCATGACGCACAGCCACTCAGTTCTGCCCCTTGCAATTGACGGGCGAAGTGCAAGGACGGATACAGCAGACACGCAAAGAGCTACGGTGACCCAGCTGCAGAGCCATCGAAACGTCGGTCTCCTCCCTATCCCTCCGTTATAGATACGCGTGGGATAGTCAGATAGGTGATCGAGGAGTCCAGAAGGAAGCGCAGGTATTAAGGATTGAATATTGAGACATCCTCGCAGCGCTATGGATAGGTGTGGGCGTGGTGTCAGCTGTGGTGTTGGTACACCACGCGGGAAAATCAATTTCCCGAAACCACGGTGTGGCCAAGTGGAAGCTCAGTCGGATACTAAAGCTGATTTACAGTACTACAGCAGCTTCTAGGGCCTACGCATGTGCCTGGCTCCTTCCGATAGCATGTTGCTCAGCGGGTCCATCAACCGTTCATCCATCTTCCCGCTACTGTAACAGATACTATCGGACAGCTTAACAAACCTATCAACTGGGTGAGAGATTGATCAATAATGTAGTACCTGCGACCACGGGGAAGAGGCAAACCCGTGCTTCCCCCACAGGTTCCCTCCATCATTCGCATCCTCTAGCTTTGGTGAACGCTTTCAGCTCCCGATGATGCAATAGTAGTGAACTGTGTGTTACACAATGGATTCGAATTTGACATCTCGGAAACAACACTCACCATGCCACAGGATGTCACAATCGTGCAAAGGCAGCTAGACGAACCTGACACCCTTTGGCGCCTTGATCAGCTTGACCTGCCCCACTTTAGCTAGAGCGGTTCTATTCGATTAGCCGTTGGCTGTTGCACATGCAAACTGATATGCATAAATAGCAGAGCTAACAGCAGTTTAAATAGCTGTGCGAAACGGATGTAAACAAATGCCGCAAGCCTTTTCGTAATCGCTGTCGTAACAGAAATCTAATATAGGATCTCGTGAAGCAAAGATAATGCCGTCTGTGAAGCGTCTGTGAGCTCCTCTGTGGCGATTGAGCTGGCGATTGCGGCATCTGCTCGTACCTTGTGCCAAACATCAATACGGACGGCAACTAGCTGGCTCGCTAGCAACGCCACTTGCCTGACCATTTGAAAGCTCACTTGAGCTCGACAGTGTAACGGCACGGTAAACGCGATCGGTCAAATTGATCCACGCCATTAACTATTACGTTGAGGCAATGGTCTAAAGCGCCACCATCTTATGTAGCTTCTATAATGTTTACAGCGCGGTAAGAACTGTGGAGCTCGCTAAGATACGAACAGGATAGGTGGTTCCTAATGGCTCGAACCTCTAGCCAGCTCTCCAGCGCATCAATCAGCTTAACCGCAATCGTCTGCCCGTCACTAAACTTCGGATGTGGGCTGCTCGCTATGGGGCTATGGTGGGAAAGCTGGTGGGCTCGACCAGCTGCCCGACCTATGACCCGAACGCCTTTGACCTCGCGGCTGACACGATTCGATTGATCGGTCTACTCGCTGAAGACCATATCCAGCCCGAACAAGGATCGAACATCTGAAGTTGCTGGAGAGCCGGCGATGATGAGGCAATTATTGCGGGTTATGTACCTTGTGACGAGATTGTACATCGGAAGAAGCTATATCGAATCGAAATCGAAATCGAAATCGAAATCGAAGTCGAATAGCATACCCGTTGGAATACTCTCTCTCCCTCTCTCTCTCTCTGGATCGTCTGTCGCGAGGTCTCTTCTCGGCATTCACCATATCCTGGACATCGAGCATTCAGCACGCAGCTGGTTTTTGATTAATCCTTCTGGTCGCCGGAGAGTGGCTCGAAGAATTCGCCGGACAATGACCGAACGGATATCAACGAGAAGCAACGAGATGCAGCGTTGCTGTAATGTATGATCCTGCTTGTCCGATCCATTGTTCGTCGCTGGAGACCTGAACAATTGACTGATGACTGAACAAGATGATGAACGAAACGTTTTCTCTTTCTTGACCATCGGCCCGATGTGCGCTGATGTACATTGGGACGCAAGCAGATCGGGTGTAGGTAGTTTACTGCGACCGCGTTTTGGCGAGCTGACAAGTGGCATCCAGGCAAACCTGTGCCAGCTCGATTGGCGAAGTAACAATGCACCCTAACGATATTTGAACATCGGTGTTGAGTATCGAGAAGCAATACTTACGTCCGACACCAGTCGCCAGATGATCATGCACGTGGTTATGCCAGACTGGTGACCTACCTAGGGATCGAAGAGGTCGTGCAGGCGACTGCAGCCTGGCCTTCGCAATGTTTATATTATTTTGCAGATTATACCGCTGTCATGCCTAAGCGCGATGACTAGCCGTGGTGAAACTTGCGAGGAGTCAGACATCTGCCTCTGGCTGCACCCACCCACACAGGCAGTAAATGGACCCTCTATTACTATCGCGAAAACACACCCACTACATGTCTACATCATCCGGATCGGTATTATTACGGAGATCCAGCTTGCGCTTCTTGCTGGGCCCTGCTTCACCATCCGCCACAAATTGACTCTTTGTCTTCGCGCGCAGCTTTTCCACTTCTTTCGCTGCTAGGTCGTCCCCTTCGGACCACTCGAGCACCAAATGACGGCCGAGGAGATGGGTGTGCTTGAGCGCGTTCATGGCGGCTTCTGCTTCGTGGCGCGTCGTAAAATCGAGGAAGGCGAAACCTCGTCCGGTGGAATTATGCTTCTTGGGTAGTCGACAAGACTTGAGAGTACCGAAAGCGCTGTGAACGGGATTAAGGGTCAAGTCAGTGTATGATTCCACGCAAGAGAGAAATACCACGACATACCTGAACAGATCTCGAATATCGTTCTTGCTGGCTTCAAACGGCACATTCTTGACAATCATCTTGGTCGTCTTGCTCTTTGCCTTGCCCGCCACCGTATCCGCCTTGCTATCCCTCGTCTCTTCCGCGCCATCCCTCATGGCAAACTTGAATTCCAGGTCATGACCATCAAGCTTGTACCCCTTGAGTCCCTGCATGGCCTTCACTGCCGCTTCCTTGTTACTGAATCCTAAGAAGCCGAAACCCATGCTCAGCCGTGGGCCCGCGGGGTTCTTTGGATCCGGCTTGGTAGATACGCGGGCAAACGAGTAGGCGGGGAGCGCAGAGAAGACAGCCTGTAATCGTTCAGTCGTCGTCGCAAACGACAAATTCTTGACGAACAATGTCGATCCAGCCTCGCCCATCGCCGAAGCGTCGGCTTCAACATCCTCCGATACTTGCGCGGATTCCACTCGTTGTCGGATCGCATCCGCTTCGGAAGTAGGTACAACGGGAGCCACGGCGGCACTCGTATCCTCGGACGAACGAACCGCCGCCGTCTCGTCGATAAGACCCTCGGGCGCCTTTTCGAGATACACCACGGCGCTTCCCAGCCGTCGGTAGTTGACGGCGCGGAAAGCCTTGGAGGCCGCATCTTCCTCTTCATACTCGACGACGGCGAGCGTCCCCGTCGGCGGCATGAGCAGGCGTTTGATCGTTCCGTGCGGCGCGAATAGTCCGGTAAGCAGCTGAACGTCCGTTCCGAATGGAATGTTCTTGATCAACAACGTCGTCTTGGACCTCGGTGTTCTCACAGGTCTCCCGTCGTTACTGGCGGCCGCGGCATCACTCGTCTCCGTCAATCGATCAAGGACGACCCCATGCTCCTCGAAATACTTTTTCGTTTCCGCAATCACCGACGTTTCCGCCAAAGCAAGCTTCACGGCGGACCCGACGTGGGACAGTTTTTCATTGTCTTCACTTGAGCGTAGGGTCGAGTCCGGATTAAGGATGTCGGCTTTTGAAATGCCCATGCGTGCAGCGACGGACGAGGCGACTGCGTCGCTCTACAGCGTCGGGGCAAAGGAAATCAGTATCGCCATGAACGGTTACCCACACACAAGAACGCGCCACTCACATTCATGTACAGGGTCGCCCAATTCAACCCTTTACTACTTTGATCCTTCCTCTTCTTATCGATATCCGCCTTAACGTTCCGCTCGGTGTCCTTCCCAATCACACGACCATTAATTACCGCTTGTCCCTCCTGTCCCTGTTGTTGGCCAAACTTTGGCCTGCCCGGAAGAATATGCACCAACCGACCCATATACGTGCGTCCGTCCATCTCCTTCCATGCACGCACGGCATCCTGAGGATCCTTGAACTGTACGAATGCCGTCCCGATCGGCTGTTTTGTAGTGCTGGACAGCGGGAGATGGACTTCTTCTATGCTGCCGTATTGCGCAAATGTGGATCCTAGTTCGGGGGAGGTGACTAGGAACGACAAGTTACGGACAAACAGGCGACCGGTGGAAAGGATTTGCTGTTCATCCGTGAGCGGAGGGCTGATAATCGATGGCGTTTTGGTTGTCTGGACCTGTGTTGCATCGGAAACAGACGCCGGCTGAGCAGTATCTGCTACTTTCCCGGCCGCTTGGGCTTGTCGTCTCCTCAACCACTCGGCATCATCAACCTCGTCATCGTCGCCATCCTTGCTCTCCGGAACCACTTGTTCGATCCCCGCTACTCCGCTGTCCAGCTTGCTCGATTCTGCGGTCACTGTGGATGAGGAGACGAGTTGACTCGGGTCCGTGACATCCTTGTTCTTCATCACTTCCATGAATTCCTGGAGACGCTTGTCCTTCTGTGTGGGTTCTTTTGGAGCTTCTTCCTCGGTGACTGCAGGTGCAGCGGCCTCTTGCTCCTGGGGCCGAGATCGTTGCTCCAGTGCTGGCTTGAGAGCCTGAGCGGGAGCATATGAGTGAGTAACAGTCAATGCATACTACCTCAAGAACTTACCTCATCTCTGACGAACTCGACCTTTATCTTACTACTAGCCAAATACGTTCCGTCAAACCACTCCTTGACCCGGCGTGCTTGTTCTTCATTCTTGTACCCCACAAACGCAAACCGACGCTTCGCGACGAGCTTGAGATCGGTGATGACGCATTCCGAGAGATTGGTCGTCGATGTAGAGGCCGACGGGGGATCGGTGAGGTGGTTGCGCAGTGCCTGGGGAGTGAGGGACGGCGGGAGGTTGCGGAAGATGAGACGGGATGACCTGGAAAACGGAGGTTAGTGGGAGGGACAAAGCCAGCATTGAAATGACTCACATTGTAGGAATAACTGGGTGAATGGTGGAAGCCAGCATATCAGGAGGAGGAGGAGGATAACCGCTCTACATAAGACGCCTCGACCATCATTCACGTGACTGTCTCCAAAAATTATGCATCCGCGCTGGACCGGAGGATCTGCTTCCGCGCTGCGATTTCGCGAGTTCCGTGTTATCAGCCTGCGCGGGGATGGGCTGGGCTGAACGGAGACGGCCAGGACAGCGTACCACAGCAATGGCAAAGTCAAAGGTAATCACCAAGAAGCAGCAGAAGAAGCAGCAGGGAGGTTCGTCCCGTCGCAAGGAGCAGACAGACGCGCAGTCGTTCACCGTGCCGGAGCTCATCGGTACGTCCTCGTGCTCATCCTCGTCGTCCTCTCCTCTGACCTACCTCTCCGAGATCAGCACAAGCACACAGCCTCCTCGCCCAACAGCACTTTGAGCAGGCTATCCGGAAGCTGGATCAGGCGTTGCTGCAGGAACCGACGAACAGGGAAGCGAGAGAGCTTGTGGGGAGATCGG